>CAJVPV010000611.1:0-20375 GCA_910591835.1 Acaulospora morrowiae | reverse complement strand
ATATATATATTTGTTAAGATATGTTGTTTACATGTTTAAAATTTCATGTGAATTGCTTTTGTTTTGAAAAAGTTATTCACATTTATGTCACGTAAATAAAATTCCAAAAATTTTTATTACACACTGTATATATACAGTAACTTTTATTATCAAATCAGTAATAATTACAAATATCTATACATAATAATCATTTATTAACTAATATTAATATTAATTGATACTACTTATTTTTTTTATCAAGATATCAGCTTATACTTTATAAATATGTCTATACTCTAATTTATACTTAATAAGATTCAATCTTAATTTTTAACATGTTAATAATCACTAGATTTTTTATTATATTTATATTTCTGATTCATATAACTAGACTCCTTCTTTATACTTCTTAGTAAATATTTTAAGAGTTATTTCTATAATTAATATATATTATCAAATCTGAAAACTATAGGTCAAGTAGGACATGACTTTTAAATTCTTTAATAGATATTCTATAGATTTTTAGTTAACTTAAACTATCAAATTTAGAAATATAAATATCAATCAGGATGCAATTTCTATAATATTGCTATTAACTTTATTTATATATTTATATCTCTATAATAATTTTCTTCAAAATTATCTAATTAGATTAATATACTTTTTCTTATGAAATCTGTCATATTAGGGAGGGATATAAGCTTATAATAAAAATTAGATCAGAAGTTTTTTTTTATACAATATTCTTTACTTCAACTTGTTTTTAGTTTACAATTATTAGGAAAATTATAAACCTTATCTTTATGCAGCCTATCTAAATTTAAAAATTAATTTTTGACTAATTGAATATGACATAAATTGAAAGCTAATCAATTAATTATAAAAATAATAAATTTTTATAATCAGATAAATTTGAACTCCAGATCTTCCTTTGATAATCTATAAAGTATTACTATTATACTATAAATTCATGGATCTCTTTAATCTTTTTATTTATTACTTTATATATTTTAATTTAAATTTCATTTAATTTTTGTTTTTATTTAAATATAAAATTTATAAAATTTAAAATTGGATTTGATTCAAATTAAAATTAAACTAATTTGAATTTTATTAAATCAAAAATTTTAAAAACCAAATTAATTTAAATTAAAACTAATTTGTGAATCAATTAGTTTTTAGTTTAAAATATTGATTTCTATTTATTAGTACTAATTGGTTTTATTGCCATTTAATTTTCTTTTTACAAGCAATTCTTTTTTTATTTTAAAAACTCATTCATGATTTTTCTTGTGTTACAATATTTTTTAATATTAGAATTTTTTATAACTATTTATCATTTTGATATTTTCTCTAACTAACAATGCAGATATTTTTTTCTTTAGATAATTTGTTTATTTTTAAACTTGTTATTACAATTTTTTTTTTCTTGTTATAATGTTAAAACTCTTTCATAACAATTTATTAATATTCCAATATATTTATTAGAATTAATATCTTGTGAAAAAATACTTTTCTTAATCTTGTTTTTATTTATAAATGACTAATATTAATTTGGTATCATTTTTTTTTTTAATGACTTCATTATTTTTTAATAATTTTTTTTATTATTAATATTTGTAGTTTTTTTATATTTTTATATTACTTTTGAAATAATATGGTATTTAATTAAAAAAATAAGAAAAAAATATTTTATCTTATAATAATTTTTTTACAATAAATAATTATATTTCTTGTAATATAAAATAGAAAGTATTGAAATAATATATAGTATTTATAAGATAAAAGGAATGTTATATCTTATAATTATTATTAAAAATTATAATAATTATTTATAAATCTGTTATTATAAAATAGTATAATTTGCAAACTATAAATTATAATGAGTGTTTCACAAAGTATAAAGTGAATAGATTTGATTAAGGATTATTTTATTTATTTATTTATTTAATAATATTATTATTGTTTTTATTAATATTAAGTTTTTTCTTTTTATATTTTAATTATATACAATATTAAAAATGATATTACTAATAGATAACAATAATAATTATATTTTAATATGTTATATAATTTAATTTTTTAAGATTTTGCTATATAATTAAAAGTTTATAAATTATAGATATTCTGCACTATATAAAAGAATTTAACAAAATGAATAAATTAATAACTTTATTAATAAAATATTAAGATTTCAACAAATCAAATTTAAATAAATTTGAAAAAAAGTTATATAACATATTAACAAATATTATATATCAAATTATTTATTAATTTTATATGTTGATTTATAACAAAAATTTATATTTTATAAATTGAGTATTATTATCAAATTATTTATTTTTATATGGAATAATTGACAAGTAATATTATGTTAAATAAATTATTTCAACTAATGTAATTAGCAACAGATTTGCTGTTTCTTGATTACTATAAATATCAAATAAATATACTGTAAATCAAAAAAAAACTAATTAGTATAATAAACAGCTAACTTTATATAATAAATAATTGTTTGTTTTTTTCAATCATGTTCAAAAATTTGAACTCAAATAAATTTTTTTATGCTTATATGAATTCATTTGTTTTTTTGAAATTTGATAAACTTGTCAAGATATTTATAACATTGAAATAAAATAAAATAATAATAATAATAATAATAAACAAATAATATGAAATGATGTAACAAAAAATTGATATTTATTATTGTGCAATTTGTAAAAAAATATTTTTGGATATGCATATTATTTTTAAATCTATTTGTTAGCAATGGTACTTTTGATGTAAAATTAAAAAGGAATTTTAAAAAAAATTTTTTTTTATGATATAAAAATACTTAAAAGGTGCTATATATAATATTAATATAAAATTTTATTTTGTGTAATTTAAGAAATAAATAAACTAAGTTCTTCCTTAGCACAATACAAGAAATCGCTAATTTTCTAATGAAAATTTATTTCTTTTTTTAAAGAGCGCCATAATAGTTGTGATACACATCAAACAAGTTTTTACCCCTATTTCTTGCAATCTGCTCAGGCAATTTTTGCGAAGCAAAAGCTTCGAATGTGCATTTTATGACATTCATACCATTACGTGATCCATACACTTTGCTCGAAATATCGTGTATACCGATACATTTACATACTTCGTGCACATAGTGATTTGTTCTAATCCCGAATCCTGATGAGAAAATCATGCATGTAACGAGAAAGTAAGATTAGAACGTTGTGAAGTGACAAATCCAGCAAACACAGTGATTTTACCTGGAGCTCTAGCCCAAAATTTAATCACGGTTGCATGAAATTTTTGCTCAATATCGTGATATATTGTTCTATCATCATATCTTTCAAAATATCTCAGATTCTTTATAGCTTTGTTTGTGGCTTTTTTGATGGCAGTCGGTGCCTCTTCGTCTTTTCCCTCTCCAAACCCGGCCACCCCATTTCCATTTCCGACCACCACTAACGCATACATACTCACCATTCTACCTTTACCAGTTTGATTTTTAACACTTTTTACAACTAGGGTCTTTTTCATCAGATTGCGAATTTCATCGGATGTCAGACCGGTGATGGCTGACAAAGTGTTTGTATCATCGCTTTCTGTTTCTGGTGCTGTTATAACCACAGATGGACGTTTGGTGGGGAATGGAGGATCGATGATTGATTCCTTTGATGCATCAAGCGCGTCAAGAATTGGATCTATTTTCGATAAGTCAGGAAGTTGTGATGGAGCAAGATCTGGAAAACGAGGACGAGGTGGTCTATCATATTTAGCTGAATGGACGATATTTTTAATGGGTTGGCGTGAAATAATTTTATCATCAGACGAGTCGGTAAAGACAAGTGCTGTGGTTGAAAATTTACGTTGATGAACGGTGGCGTCTATTTTAAAAAAGTTTTTTATTTAGAGCCTTTACCTTTACCGGGATTTGAATAATACAATTAATTTAACTGGCACTCAATTCTTACCAAATGCGCAAAATGAACATGTTCGTACACGTAAAGAAAAAAAAAATCTTAACATTATTCACAGCACGTAATGTAGATTAATTAAATCTGTCGCGTTTTATGTGTGTGCATATAATTGGCTCAAGTACAAAAGCCACATGAATTCAAGTAAACCCATTGACCTATCATTAAACACGAGTTCTTCCTACTAGCGATAATGACGGATTACCGAATTAAACCAAAGTTCTTCACCACAACAAAGAAAGGTTAGCCTCATATATCCAATTCTTTATTTTAAAAATTGTAATTACAAAATTTGTGAGGCGATCATTTTGAGAAGCAGACAGAAGAATTTCGACGACTTTCTAGATTCATCCAACAAAGATTTTTTCATTTCGACCAGGACCATTGTTTTGTAGTCTGATTGCTGCAACTTACTCCTATTGTTGATTGCAAAATATCACCAACAAACTAGGACCTTTGCAAGAGATGCATCCATAGTTAAAGATTTTTTGCTTGCTTGTTCATATTCTTTGAATTCTGTAGGCGAGAATTATGAACTCCGCGCAGATCTTAATAGCGAATATCGTGACCGACGAAAGGATGCCATCAAAAAAGTTATTGCAAATATGACCGTTGGGAAGGATGTTTCGGGTTTGTTTCCCGACGTTCTGAAGAACATGCAAACTGATGATCTAGAGCAAAAAAAATTGGTATATCTGTATCTAATGAATTATGCCAAGACACAACCTGAATTGGTAATTTTGGCCGTAAATACATTTGTCAAGGTAAGCAACAAGAAACAACACCATCGATGCTATTAATGTTTCTTACAGAAAAAAAAATTGATCAAAGAATTATGACAGGACACCGATGATAATAATCCACTCATTCGTGCACTCGCAATTCGGACCATGGGATGCATTCGTGTTGAGAAGATTATTGATTATCTATGCGAACCATTAAGGAAAAGTTTAAGAGTAAGAAATCTACTATAAGTTGTTATGATTTATTATTTAAATCATTTTAACCTTTGCTTTTTATCTTCTATTCTTTAAGGATGATAATCCATACGTCCGGAAGACGGCAGCAATTTGTGTTGCAAAATTATACGACCTGAATCCTGAATTGGCTACAGAAAATGGATTTGTTTCGGCTTTACAAGATATGGTGTCTGATTCAAATCCGATGGTACTAAATCTTATTGTTTATTAACTTTCTTTGAGATTGATGCTCCATGATTTGATTACTCAATCTGGTTTATTTTTTCTTTCGTAGGTTGTAGCAAATGCAATAACAGCGCTCACAGAAATAAACGAGGCCTCTGAAACAAAAGATATATTTATTATTAATACACCCACACTTACTAAACTTTTGGTAGCGCTCAACGAATGTACCGAGTAAGATTAGAACACGTAATTTTGACTATTTTTAAAAGTTTTTTTTCATTCCGAATAAAATTTTTTTTATTATTATTAATTTAAAGATGGGGTAGGATAGCCCTTCTCTCTTCTTTGGCTGAATACAAACCTATGGATTCAAGGGAAGCTGAGCATGTAGTCGAACGTGTTGTTCCACAATTTCAACATGCCAACGGAAGCGTTGTCTTGTCTGCAATTAAGGTAATTCATCAGCTTTGTTGAGGAATCGCAATATGATCCAACTTAACGTGATTTTAATAGGTGGTGATGATATATATGAGGATAATAAAAAATGAAGAGGTTATACGACAATTAGTTAAGAAGCTGGCACCACCGCTTGGTAATTATCAAATACGAATTTATCATAAGTTTTTTGCTTATAACAATTTTGTTCATTTGCCTATCAACTTTTTTTTGTTTCAGTCACACTGTTGTCTTCTGCACCTGAAGTTCAATATGTTGCCTTGAGAAACATCAACCTCATATTGCAACAGAGACCCGACATTTTACAAAATGAAATGCGAGTCTTCTTTTGTAAATATAATGATCCGCCGTATGTCAAATTAGAAAAATTGGAAATTATGATCAAGTTGGCTAACGATAGGAATGTAGATCAATTACTGTCAGAATTAAAAGAGTATGTATTTATTAGTATGTCTGTAATTCTCAATTCATAACTGTTTAATAATTAATTTCTCACTTCCCTTTCAGGTATGCGTCTGAAGTCGACGTAGATTTTGTCAGAAAATCCATTCGGGCTATTGGACAGTGTGCCATCAAAATTGACGAGGCTTCTGAAAGGTGTATCAACGTTCTATTGGACTTAATTAATACAAAAGTGAATTATGTAGTTCAAGAAGCTATTGTCGTCATCAAGGTAAAAATTGATTATTTGGTGAGTCAAACACACGATATCTATCGATGCTTATTCTGAATGTTTTTTGCGCTACAGGACATATTTCGAAAGTACCCACACAAATACGAGGGAATAATTCCAACCTTGTGTAAGAATTTGGAGGCGTTAGATGAACCAGAAGCGAAGGCATCACTTATTTGGATTATTGGAGAATACGCCGAGAGGATAGAAAATGCTGACGAATTAATCCTCACTTTTCTGGACACTTTTAGGGATGAGAACCCTCAGGTGTGAGAAAGCTCAAATCCTTTCAAGATTAATAAGTTACTGTTAGAGTTGTGCTAACGTTGCCTTTTAATGGGAAAGGTCGAATTACAATTGATCACCGCGACCGTTAAGCTATTTCTCAAAAAACCACAGTCTACACAAAATATTGTTCAACGTGTACTACAGATTGCCACGACAGAGTGTGATAACCCCGATATCCGGGATCGAGCATATGTATATTGGAGATTATTGTCTACAGATCCTCAAGCTGCCAAGGTATAATCTTGGCTTATATTCCCTTTTCGTAAAACTTAATTCAGGAATTATTTCGGGTTTTGTAATAATTCCTAACTATTTCTCTAGGCCGTCGTCTTATCAGACAAACCACCGATATCTGTGCAAAGTAACACAGTGTCAGGTCCGTTACTGGAAGAATTGATCAATAACATTTCAACCCTTGCAAGTGTGTATCACAAACCTCCGGAAACGTTCCTTGGGAAGGGTCGGTTCGGTGCGGACGCAGTTCAAAGAAGAGCTATCGAGTATGTATTTTGTGTTCTTATGTGTTTAATGCACTTTCCGTGCCCTAATTTATCGTGATTTAAACTGCAGGGAACAGGAAGAAGCATCACGAGAGTCGCCAATTCAGGCACAAACAAAATCTAACATCGAAAACCTATTGGATCTCGATTTTGGAGATTCCACCAGTGAAACGGCATCCCCAATTGCTACAACTTCTAATTCCTCAGCACCCACCACTAATGTTGATGATTTGCTAGACTTGTTTGGCGGGAGTAGCATAAAATCAACAACAGGTCAGGCTTCCTCTTCCAATCATCAAAACAATGGTTTATCAAATGATTTGGTGAGCCTGTTCTAAATAATCATAATAGTAATAATAATAACAATCACAAAACCAAAAGTAAAAATGTTGAGCAAAAGATGGAATGATAATTTATGAACAAAAAACTATTTTTTTTTGCATCATGTCGAAAAGGCTTGGTGTGGCTAAGATACAGACGGGAACGGGGAGGCTTTGATTTTGTAGATGTGATGGTGGGAAACTGGATTTAAATTTTTTTCTATCGTTTCATAGAAATTTGTCTTTCATGCAAATTAATGTAACATTAATCGAGACAAAAAGATCAACAATGAATCACAAATAGAGAAAATAATATTATTTACTATTATTTATAATTAAATATACAAATACTTTCATTGGACTGTAATTCAAGCGTAAATCAAACAAATATTTTCCGAGCGTTCGAGAATGACTCGCCCGAAATGAGATTACTAATAAAACACGTAAAATATTTTATTAAAAGCTAACAGAATCTATCATCGTTCCCAGTGTCATCACGATATTGTTTGACATGACATCTTCTACGTTTTCCTCCAAATGTCGTTTTGGATCTTGTTTTCCCACATGACGAGTTTTCAATTGATCGGCTGTCATCGTCGATTCCTCCTGCACCGATTTGTTATAGGCTTCGGCAAGAGTAAGCATCGACTACATGTGAGAGGAAGTGAAAATTGGTTCTTGAACAATATTGATTGAAAATTTTCAAATCACCTACCTTAACAGATTTTTCGTTATTTTCAGTATGTTCGGTAAAGTTATGTAGTGTCAATCCATGAGTCCAATTTTTCTTGTGCAAATTAAGTAACATCTTTTGTTCCAATTCATTTTTTCGATAGTTGATCGCAATAGAGTAATAATGCCGATTTAATCCATGGATCAACGCCTACGCGCGCAAGAAAATTTTTTACCGATCAGTATGATTCAACAGGTAATGAATGAATGAACAATAGTATATGATAGGATTTGATCATGTCGTGTACCTGAATGCTCGGTTTGTTGAGATGTCCAATGTTTGATGTGGTTTGACGTGGTTCTTGACCAAGCATTAGCATTTGAGGGTTGATCAAACGAAAAGCATCGATAACCACTTTTCCTTTAACCGACTGAATGGGATCCACGACTACCGCCACAGCTCTTTGATTCAATGCCTCAAAACTCTAAGGATAAAATTGCAACTAAGAAATAACGTATCGAAGAGTAGCACGGATCTTTGACAAACGAAACTCTTGTACCTGCTGAGTATTGATGTCAACACTAGACAACCAACATCCAAATCCGGGATGAGAATGATACCAACCAACCACCATTTCTGGACTGAATTAAGAATCCGCGGTTTAATTAATGAATCAATGATGCTCCAAACAAGCTATCCATACCGTCCAGTTTGTCTCAACATATCCAACATCTTTGTTTGGAAAACGGGATCAACCGCCTCAACAGAAACACCAGTACCACTTTGAGGCATGGCGAACACATCAATTACTCGAACCGTGTAGTCGTCCACAAATTCTCCTAACATCAGCCCCATGACTTCCATTGGCACTCCAGCACGACCTGTAATTTAACATTCAAACCATATTGGCACACGATGCACTTACTTCCACTTCAACTTTCGATTTTCGGATGCGAACTTACCATGTTTTAACATCTGTTCGAAGATTGAAATCAGAATTTCACGAATGCTCAAAATCCCAATACGCATGTCCTCTGTAACCTACCTTGAGCAACGCCAGCGAGGAAATGTAAACCATTTCTGCGTTGTCAACTGTCGGTGTGTCTATTCCGGGAGCTTGCCCCGGTGTCGCGCTGAAAAGTCGTTGAAATCTCTCCATAATGTTTCGAGTGTCTGATTAGTTGAGGGGAAAAGCTAGGATCTTACGTACGTGTGTTATTACGTAACATAAAGCATTCCTATTTATTTAAACAAGCAGTGCTTATTTTTGGAACGCTCTGCTGATTTAACTGACTCTTGAATATTGTAAAAGTGTTCCATAACAATAATAATAATCGATACTCCAAATGAACGGCGGAATTAAGTCAATGCCTGTATGTGAAAGGTGATGATGTATACTTGCAATATTAAGAAGTAAAGATTTATTAGCGCGATGCATGTGTTAATAGAAAATTTCCTCAGGCTTTACCTTAGTTACCTAATACATATTGTGCTTAATAATGTCCGATTTAATCATCGATAGTTACATTCCTGCGGCGTAACTTGTGATAACCCTTTGTCTTGAGAGAGACATTCTAAAGTTTAACAAATGCGACCTTCACGGCACCTATTTTTTGGTTTAGTTATATCATTCATTCAATGTTTACTCTTTCCGCCAGGTACCTTGTTTTTAGAATTAAAAGGGACTCGTTATGAGACCTTTGATTTTTTTTTTTTTTCTTTTGGAAGGACAGTAACGGTCATTTATGTTTTAATAAAAATGCCTGGAATTCACCACTTTCACAATAGTAATATCGCAAACATCGGACGGGAATGATCCGTTGTATGATGCATTTTACCAAGACCTAGGAGGAGCTGCGTGCGTTCGACTTCTGAATTCGACAGGAGTAATAGGATGTCAAGGTACAGTTTGCTTTGCGCACAAAATCACTACTTGAAGAGAAATGGTATTGAATTTGTGTCACGCATTCATACGTGTCGACAGCTTTGAAACCAACGACGGGAGTGCTGTATTTGACTGACACGCAAGATAGTTTAACGCAATTTATCAAAAATGGACCAAGTGGAGCATTCGCGGTTATTTTGCCCTATCAGTTGATGACAAAGTAGGTTCTCGAAACCTTTTTCACGTGTGAAGCATATAATCACTTGACAAATCACCGATTCTAACGATAAAAAAAAAAAAAAAGTGAAAACCTTCGTGCGCTTGGTTCGTCGGGCAAATTAGGAGGAGTAATTGCGGTGATAAATGGAACATCCAATTTGATTGCATCAAGACCAAATTCATTTTCTCCCGATGAGCTCTGTCCCAATTGTCAATTTGGATTGTACAGGAATGACTCAAACCAGTATAACTGGAATCCTAACGTGAGTTCGATTAGTATCTGACAAGTTGTGCACTGATAACCAAGCTTACGCAAAAATCCGAACTTCAGGGAATTGGCTTAATCCAACAAAGTTTTGAATTTCCGATATTTGCATTGTATCCAATCGATGATGGCTCGTCAAACGCATACAATATGATCATGGATGTATGCAATTTCCTTCACGATATTTTTATTCGATTTTCTGTCATTAATAGTGGATTAAGTTAGAATGTTTACAATTTATAGGGCGCTGCATACAATGCGGCAAATTCCTTCAAATCTTATCCTTTGAAGGCTGTGGAGTTTAATTCGATGATGTGGGCTGCGATAGACGCGAAAACTTGTTTAAGACGAAGTACATGACCTTGTCATTCTGCTATTCTTGTATGAATGAACGAATGGTGTGAATGAGTTTATTGTAAATAAGATGTGTTTACATATGTTGGGCATGATTTATCTTTTATTAGATTTTTGTTCTCCGATTGGAGGGTACTCCGTTTACTCTACTCCTTCGCTCAATATGACTAATGATGACGGAAAACCTATCGTAATAGTCGCCGCCGCAATGGACAGTCGGGCGCTATTTCACGATCTGATTTTGGGCGTAGATAATGGAATATCTGGGACTATTGCAGTGCTTGCAGTTGCAGATGCCTTAAGTCGAGTAAGTGATTTGCCATCTACGGCAGATAAATTGTATCCTGATTTCAGATGATCCAAACAAATGATGTTAAGGTTTTCCTCTTATCAGTCCCCTGTCCCTGTTACAACCTTTTCTAAACATATTCTGTACACCCTGTTCACTGGAGAGGCGTGGGGATTTGCTGGCTCCCAGAGATTCGTGAATGACATTACTACTCCGTTTGTTTGCAAATCGAATCAAACACATGCAACCGAAAATTGTCCTTTTGTGGGTGTATGTAGTTCTCCATGTATACACGACAAGGATTTTGAGCAAATCAATTTCGCGAAAATTGATTCGATATTTGAATTTAGTCAAGTTGGCATTAACACCACCGGTTTCTATGCTCATGTGGATGATCCAAAGAATTCAAAAAACAATTTGCTTATAACTCAATTGGAACGATTATCGGCGGCAGCGAACAACGGTAGTTCGTTTGTAAAACCAGCGTACAATGGTGTGACTAACAGGAAATTGCCCCCATCTAGCTCCATGGCTTTTCTGGAAAAAAATCGAAAACTATCGGCTTTGGTGTTGGGAGATTTTCAGGCTGATCTAAAAAAGTCAGGAGAGCTTTCATCACTATTATCATTGGCAACCGGCATATTTCACTATAATTTTCATTATGATAATCTCTTGCCAATTTTAGATATTATAACAGTGAATATGATGATGGATTTGACATGTCATCGGTCGGCGCGTCAATATGTTCGATTGCCAATGTCACTGCCCAGGCGGTATGGCTCCAAGCCCAGGGAATAACAAATGCCACCACAGTACCAATATCAGTTAATTGCGATTTAATTCAACAGTTATTATATTGTTTGGTGTATAATTATTCGTGCCCGATCGTTGAGTCCTTGTATAACAGTAAGTTTTTATCAAGTTGCTTCTATTGATGAATGCATGACTTCCCAAGGTCACTAATATTTTTCTGTTTAGCATCGGATAGTGGTAGAATAAGTCATTATTCTGGTGTATTCCAGATCAATTTTCCGAGCGATATTTCATTTTTTGTATTCAATTATTTATCGAACCTTACCGCCTCAAATACTTCTAGTAAGGCGAATTGTCAAGATGATGACGATTGTAAAGTAAGTTTATCGATCCAACTGATCGGGATTGGTCGCTCTTAGCTTATATTATAATTTTGTAAATCTTTTTACATTAGTCTGGTGAATTTTGTGTGGCCAGTAAGTGTACAAAGTCTTTCACGAGATATCACAGTTCATACGGGGCAGGATTTGAATACGATCAAAATGGCAATCCATTGATTGCAGATGCCACTAAAGCTACTTGGGTGGAAAGCGTGTAAGTTGTGATTTTATCGTCGAATTTGTCATTGATAATAACGACATTTATATCAATTATCTAATTGGCAATTTTATCCTGTTTTAGATGGAATACAATTAACATGAGGATATTTATAGTATCATCAATATCTCAACAGTTGGTTGAATTATTTTCTGGGATCATAATAACAATCATCAGCATCCTGTGTGTAATATTCGGAAAAAAATATCTAAAAAAGACGTTAAAAGTTGCTTAAGGAATAGATTCGTCGATTCACCTACATCAATCGCACCTATAGCTTTTAGAATAATTTACATATCTATAACGTTTTGATGGGCACGCGTTATCAATGATAAAAAGAAAAGATATTAATTAGATTTTATTTATTTATATATATTACTTTACTTAAATTATTAAATTAATATTCAAACCTGATGATAAAATAAAATAAAACCCGAGATGTAGTTTATTTCGTATGTGAAAAAAAATTTGTTAATCAAGTCATATATAATTAGATCGCGTATACACTTTGTTAATAAAATACTGTGTATCGCGTATATGTATATGCATTAATAGCTATTTTTGTTTTCATTTTCTGTGAAGGATTTATAAGAGGTATGATTTCCCTTCAAAGGTACCTTAACTAGTTTAAAGACTTCTTGACTTATTTGACAGTCTCCAAAGAGTCACTTATTGATGCATTTATTTATTGATTGCATCATTCATTGGATTGCTATTGATTTTATTAATTCCATTGGAAGCAATTTATTGTAATATGCTCTGTTAATTACAAATAAAATGGTTTTTATTGTCACAAATATTATCTTTTTATATTTTTAATTAAAATATTTTATAATTTCAAAAAATAAACAATTAAATATAATAAATTAACTTGATATTTTAATTTAATATTTTATAGAATTCAATAACTTTAAAATATTTAACAATAATAATAGTATTCTATTTTAATATTAATTTTTATATATAGTTTTTTTGCTTTTTTAATTAATAAATTCTTTTAAAAAAATATTGTTTTGTTACTTTAATTCTTTAAAAAATATTGTTTCATTATTTTTTTATTTTTTAAAAAATCAACCTTGTTATTATTCTTAAAATATAATCAAAAATTTTTTATTAATATTTGAATTATATATATTTTTAATAATACTGACTTTTCAATTAGTAAAATAAGACTTAACTTTAATAATATTATTGGAATTTTTAATGGCTTGACATCTTGATTTTTAAAATAACTTTTTTTATAATAATTTTATCAGGTAAAATAAAAAAATTAATATCAATGTTCTAAAATTAAGCATTACGCATATATTTATTAGTATAGCTTTTCTAGTTATGTATATACAAATAGGTTGTCACCACATAAAACCCCACACCTCAAATTTTGTTATATCGATTAATGTTTGTATTGCATGTTGTACCAATTAATAATGTTCGGTGTCTTAATTTCGTAAGGTTATACTATATTATTATATTTATTGTATGTTAGGTGTTCCTTCGTCCGTATCATCGAGTTTTATTTTCTTTATAATCTCACTGTCTGATACATCTGTTGCAGGTCGCGGTCTCTTCTTTTTTGATATCATCCAATCCCAGAGTTCTATTTCATCGATAATGTCATATAATACATCCTCGGCGATGTATTCCATATACCGCTCAGACATTGGTCGCCATTTTCGTGTTATATTATTATTATTATTATTATTATTATTATTATTGTTGCTTTTCTTTGTTGATGATATATTAGACGTGGCTGCCAGTGCTAACAATAACAATGATGAAGACGACGATGTTGTTGATGATGAGGATGATGAGATCGTTGATGCGTTTTGACTTTTCTTTTGTATATTAACTACCTCGGCCTCCGGATCGGGTTGTGGTGGATATCGAAAATATGGCCCGAAGTTTAATGTACATGTACCGCCTCGAAACATAGAAACAGCCGGATAATAACCAAGCGATCCGTCATCCTCGGTTAGATTTTCTTCGTTAGTGCGCTCATCAACCATAGGGAAAAATGAATACAAATCCTCAAAAGCTACTCCTTGACATACACCGTTTTTGTAAACAATGATCTTGGAGCCGGGCAATTTTGGAATTATTGGCGGAGGTTGTGTAGATGAGTTTTTTGCTTCTTCTTGCTTTTGTTGCCACCAAAAATTTTTAGTTTTTTTCTTTTCTGGCAACTCAAGTAGATCATTCATCTTGTTCGTTGGCTTGAAATCTTTGTATTCGAATATGGTATCCCCTTTGAATAATATTGGAATCCTATGTCTTTTTGGGCACTTTGGTTTGTAATCTGGGACGCCCTTGTTTAAAGGTGGCAAACTTATATAAAGACCTATGACATCACCTGTCTTGAAAGGTTCTCCATATCGAGAAAGTCGTGACTGATGTACTTTATGTCCAGTGAGATCTCTAAATCCATAACTATAAGCATCAGAACCAACAGAAGAATTCCTATTGCCTAAAAGAAATACACATACCCGTAGATAAACAATTAACTTTTAAACAAAAGATATTTTTTAAACAAGAGAATTTCTCAAATTTACCTTCACGGCGCGCCCAACCGACTCTAACGTGTGCTCCATCTTTACCATCAATTTTACCTTCCCCGCCACGATCTATGAAAACTTCATAGAACCAATTTCCTTCCTTCACAGGGCAATTAGCTCTGGCCATAGAGAATCCATATTCTGTAGTTGTAGTCAATTGGTCACCACTAATCCATACTGAAAGACTCGCATCTTCTTTGGATAGACGCACTCCATAGGGAGGTAATTCAGAATTCCGATATTGCATATACGGAAAAAACACGTCACTTTGACATGGTAAATATTTGAAGCCGTGCCTAAGATTATTTTGTTCACCAGACTGTCCAAATTCTGTGTTAGAGGAATTTGCTTCGATCAAGGCAATCACGGTGTTCTTTGGGTTTGACTGCATAGGCGGAGCAGGAGGTGTCATGCCTTGTTCGGTAGATGGAAGTGGCGTTATCTGACGTTTCGAGGAGGAGGCATGTACGATAGATTGAGATGAATCATCCTGTGTTTCTGATTCATTTACAGTACGAGTATTGTTTTTTGTGGATTCTTTGTGTAATCTAGATTGATTTCGAGAGTGCGATGTCTATACAATGCATGACTATTTTAATAATTCGTTACCAAACAATCTGACTAAAAAAAATATTGAATACATAAAGAATACCCCAAAGTGTCCAGGTCTAATATTCCATAAATTTGGATCGACAAGGCAGAAATTTGAACTAGCCGATCTACAATGCTCGTCCTTAGCAACAAAAAGATCTTTGGTCGAATACAAACAAGATCCAAGCGTCGCCCACCTATATCGAGGATTCAATTAATAATTTTCCATAATCAATCACACGAAAATGTTACTATACCAAGTCGCAGTTCTTGATCGTTCTGTACATAAAGATGACCAATTTTTGTCTACAAATGGCCGTAAATGATCATTTTTATTGAAATAATAATTAAATGGTGGTAGTTTCTTGTAATTTTTTGATAGATATCTACTATCCCCCTTCAAGGCTTGATGGTCTGCCATGTGTTGCTGGAGCATAAGATTTGCAATTGCACATCCGCCAATTTCTTTCCATCCTGCTTGACTTCTCTAATAATATAAATTTATTAAAATTATATTTACTGATAATATTTGAAGTATAACACGAAATAACGGAAAAAATACCTTGAAATTTTCGCCCTCGAGTTCATTACAAAATTTACAAATAAAACGATAATTGGTGAAAATCGGAATAGTCTTATCAATAGAAGCCTTTATACACTTTGCATGGAACCAATTCAGACATTCTGTGAAGAATAAAAGCGATTGGATTATAGAACAGTTAATTAAATAACATTTAAATGACAACGAGACGCGACGTGTCTTAATCGAATAACTCACGACAACATTGCACTGAAACCTCAGTTAAGTTTCTGTCTTCACCGCAGTAACAGTATTGATGCTCCTCATTGATTGTATGTGTTTCGTTCCAAGTAAGTTTGTTAGGATCATAGGACATTGACATAACTAAACGCCGTTTACTCTATATTTTGAAAGTTTCAAGAGTTAACTAGATTAACGCTCTTCTTATTAACAATGTTATTGGACAGTTTATGTAATTACACAAAAATATGCCTATCATGAGTTAATATATCTTTTAATTAAACTAGGAAAATACTTATCGATATATGCTTTAACACCTATTTAATATTTTATATTAAATTATATTGTAAAGATTGCATGTATAAACCTATTACACCTTCATTTTTATTAATAATATGATATTAATTTTTTTTTTCTATAATCAAACAAGTATTTATTGTGTTTATTTAATTATTGGAGTTAAAAACATAATAGTACAAAGCTTTTATATATAAACTAAGCTAATACTTAAATATCTATTACTGATTTTTAATTTCTAAATATAATCTTGAAGAAAAATAAAATTGCTTTCTTTTTTTCTTTATTTCTAAGAAGATTTTGAATTTATTGCTTACAATTTATTATTAGAATTTATTTTGGCAAATTTTTAATTACTTTTTATTTTCAATTACATAATTAATTTTTTTTTTAATACTAACTGTGCTATATATGATAATTTTATTAGTCATACTTTGAAGATTATATCTGTATATAAACAGTCTATTAACTATTACTAATATTAATTGGCACAGCATAATTAATCTTATATACTAACTTATATTTAAAGGTAGATTTATATTTCATTAATTATTTTGATACAATTATTTTGACACAATTATTTTGATACAATTATTTTGACACAATTATTTTGATACTATTATTTTGATGCAATTATTAAATATAATTATTTTGATACAATTATTTTGATATAATTATTTTTATAAAAATTAAATTAATATAATTATTTTTATAAAAATTAAATTAATATAATTATTTTATTTAAAATTAATTTGATTTTTTTTTTTTTTTAATCCTGCAATCAGATTGGTGTCATTTATTTATTAAATCATAAAGAACTATTACACGTACGAGAATATATGCAAAGTACAAATTTTTCTGATCCAACTTACTCATCTTTAACCAAAGCCTCTAGATACGATTTATGGGGTAATATATTGTTTCCCTAAAGGATGAGATTAAAATCCTGAACTTTCAATAGGATCAGCACCTGCAGATCACCTTTACAGTTACAACCATAAATCCAAATTGTGTCACCCTCCTCTTGTAAAAATTACGCAAAGAGAAAAAGAAATAAAAAAAGGAATTTTTGACAAAGAAAAAAGAAAAAAAAAGCTATTATCTATTCTAATTATCATTGAAAAGATTATTTCAATGAACTTAAAATTCAAGTTCCTTATGGTTTTCCACTTCTCATCACCTGTAGCTAGTCAGACTGTTTAATTTTCAATAGAGTAGTTGATGTCCAAGAACGTTTAAGAGTACTTTCAGGAGAATATTTCTTGAAACTTTACACTTGAAGACTTCTAATCAGAAAGAATATTGGTTTTCTATTGTTGATTTTTCTTCCAAGTCATATCTTCTGGAATTATAGCTTCACTCAACTAGTGGATAGTTTCAAGATCCCTTTCTTCAACTATTTTTGAAATAGATATCGATACTTTAACTTGTTACCAGATTGGAATAGGACTTAGACCTTGTTGCTACTTCCTGTTCTCAAGAAAGAATAAGGAAGAAAATAAAAGAAAATAAAAGAATGAGAACAAAAAGGGTCACTTCTCTTCTTCTCACAACTTCAATTTAAAACCGTCCAACTCTTTTAGGAACCAATTACATCATCAGTTTGATGTTGCATAACTGGAAACATGTAAGGAGTATATATTTTGTTTACTTTTTCTATAGCTGACATGATCAACCAATCCATGACCTTAACCAATCATCTTTCAGAAAATCCAGTGTAACCAAAAAATTCAGGGTCAAATTGAGATAGGCAAAATTCCCAGAAAAATCAGAAAAAAGAAAACACGCTTGAGAAAAAAGAAGTGGAAAGCCAAAGAAATAATGGAAAGACTGGAAACTTTTTTATTCTTGTTTCTTTAGATTCTTGAATCTTTTGGGGATTTTTGAAGGGTATTTTTTCTTGTCAGTTTTCTTCCTATAAAGGTGTTCTTACTGTAGATCTTTTAGGTGGGTTTCTTGATTTAGTCGCAAAAATAAACAAGAAAAGTGTTTTGAAAAAGAAAAATAAAACAAGTGGTGGTTTCTGCTCGCTCAGCTGGTTAAAACCAGTATTGTTTTTAAGGAAAGTGTATAGACTTTATTATCATAAAGACAAAAAATCTTTTGAGAATATTTGTTTTTTGGGTTGGCAAAAGGATCAGTGGAAAGAGTTTTTATTTAAAATTAAATTGATATAATTATTTTAATTAAAATTAATATAATTATTTTTATTTTTATAAAATTCTTTAATATAATATAAATATAAAATATAAATTATTTTGTTATTAATTTAATTTTAAAAATCTTTTTTTTTTTTTTTGAAAAAAGAAAATGGCTATCACACTTTATTATATTTATTATATTTTTATTTGTAAGGCAAGGTACAATATTCAATAGCATAATATATATCTCTTTTTGCTAGGAAGAGTTTAATACAAGGCTCTCATATGGGGTCAGACTCCTATACTTTTTTAGCACTATTTAAGAAATATAGACAAAAAAAAATTCAAAAATCTATATTATATTATAAATAGCGTCTAGCTACCTAGAAGTAAATGAATACCTAATTATATGAAGATACTATAGCCAATTTATACAGGTTGGCCTCCAAGTCATGATTAGGGTTGACACACTTGCTTTCCAAATATGGCTTAATGTACAGCAAGCAGAGTAGTGTTGAAAGTAGTAAGAAATATGTATTTTTTTACATAAAGATACTGTAGCTACTTTATACAGGTTTACCTCAAAATCACAAAAAAAATTTGACACACCCATGCTTCAAATGTAATGGAAGTGTCTTATGGGTGAAGTTTATATTGGTTTTCTTAATGGTACTGGAACCTAATCTTGTACAATAGACCTATATTGTCAGAGCGTAAGTGAGAAACTTTTGTTGTTATCACCAGCTTGTGTTGTGGGGGTAACTAGAATCCTTGGTCATTACGTATTACCCTACTAAATTCCCTAATCACTAACATAACATCTGCAACTAACCTAGCTTATTGCTAGTTGCATTGGCATTGGCTGCTATTTCACTCTAGATATTGTAAAGTCAACTTCTTGGATATTTTTGGATAATAATAGTTGTACAAAGATTTCTTGGATATATCTAGTCTAACCGCCAATCAGTAAATAATGCTGGGTTTGATAATGATGACCATGTCAATTTTTTGAAGAGAGTAAGCCATCCATTCTTTTTCTAAAAAACTATGGAAGAGAATAAAAATCCTAAAGTCCATATCCTAAGAAAGGTTACCACTTTTTAATATGGTCCTTAAGAAAAGAGTGTTAACTGACCAGAGAAGTAATATTATAAAGATAAAGTTTTCAAAAAAGAGAGAGGCCTAGAGAGAAAAACCTTCAGAAAAAAGGAAAAACCTAACTTCAGCAGGAAGAAAAAAAGTAAAAGAAGAAGGGTGAATAAAAATAAAACAAAGTATATAGAAAAGAGATGAGAGAATAGGAAGAGGAAAATAAAGAGATAGGAAAGGGGACATAAGAAGAGAGGAAAAGGAAAGACGAAGAAAAAGAGTAAACAACTCAAAAAATTTCTTAAAAAGAAAATTTTCAAATATAGAAAGAAGAGTGGAAAAGAGTTTTTTTTTTTTTTAGATTATTCTTTAATTTTTTTTTTTTTTTTTAATCGCAAACAGGCATTAAATGCGAGACTTTTATTAAACGAGAGTTTATAGCCATTACATTAAGAATCTTTACATATTTAGAAAACTGTAAATTAATCCTAGCCTATCGCAACTAACTAATAGTACCAACTGTCACCAGGTGGGTGGGTTCATACTAGTAGTGTTGAATGGCTAATGCCTATTCA
>CAJVPV010000610.1:0-20383 GCA_910591835.1 Acaulospora morrowiae | reverse complement strand
ACTTTCAATCTCCTACTCACACCTAGTGGACATTTAACTTTAGATATTCTGCATTATTTCCTGTGAAGGATTTTTTTATTATATTTCCATTAAAAAGTTGTTATTAAAAATTTATCTGTCTTATATATCTAATTACCAGAACGTGAGTATAACTTTTACCGTATGGCTCAATTTATCGAAAATTCGTTAACAAGTAACCTAATGATTTATGCGTAAAGGGAGTAAGTATTAGGTTATCGTACTTTTAATATTTGTTTATAACTATCGTGTAACAATAAGTTCATTTTACTTTCAAAATTTCAGATCGTAAGTATATAATTTAAAACTATAAAATTAATCACTGAGAATAATCATTTCTTTAATCTAAACTCGCTAATTCTAAACTTATTAGTTTGTAAGTGCAAAATTTGTTTCCTATAATTTTATTAAATGATTAATCATTAAACATAATATTTGCAATTAATCAGGGCGTAGGTATATTTTTAAGTTAGCATAATAATATTTTGTTTATTTTTCATCTAAAATTAATTATAAATTTTTTAATTCATATAACTATTAGGCGGTAATTATATAATCCATCTTATTAATGCATAAAAAAAAAAATAGAAATACTACATTCCTCTTACTAGGTTATCTATTATAGTGTATACGGAAAATCATTTGAGTTTGCAATTAATCAATGGGATGGACATGATTTTGATCCAAGTATTAGTATAAATCCGACGTATTTTTATGAGATACCTGAGGTTACGATAAATAATGTAAAATTTTTATCCAATGAAATATTCGGCAATTTCATGGAGATCGACTTATTAGATGATATTGAAAAAATTAATGATTATTCAGCTGAGTTAGGAGCATTAATCAAAGAAGGATCATTTTTTGCGTCTAACACCCTTTCTTATTTTTCTGAGAATCACAATGAATTCGTCAAAGGATGGAAGAATGATCGAGGGAAAATCAATAATCTAACTGATCCGCATTTAAATTTTATCGACGAATCCATCAAAAATTGCAAAAAATTTACTGAACGATTTAGTGAATTTCACGAATTTCTTAACAGTGGAATTATGAGACTTGAAGAGACACTTCGGAAAATTGAAAATAAAACGGATAAAACAATATACGAACAAACGTTAGAAAAAATGAACAAGGTCGACGAATGGGTTCGAAAATCCAATGAAGTCTTTCATATTACAAATTATAAGAAGGTAACTGAAAAATTTTTTTACGTTGTTGTTATTTAGGTTATTTTCAATTTAGTTTATTTGTTATTATTTTTAATAAAGAAAGTAGATGAAGGATACTCCCATTTAAAAGAATTAAATGAAAAAGGATGTAAAAATTTGATTATGGATCGTCTGATTGTCGAATTGAAATGCATTCTAAATATAAGATTGAAAATTTTACAATTAAAAGAAGCATCAGGTAAATTTAACTGTTGTTTTATAAATATCATATGATGATAACTAATTGTAAATTTATACATTAGACTTTTGGAAACAAATTTTCGACGAATTTCAAATAAACAGAGAATTAATGAAGGAAAATGTAAACCATGGCGAATTATATGTAAAAGAGTATGCAATTGATCATACAATTGACCATTGGACAAAAATCGGATCATTATTGATACTTTTTTTGCAAATGTATCATGCACCCATCGTTAAATAGTTGAAAAGTAAGAAATTTAAAGTTGGGATATTTGGAATCATAGGTATATAATTAGATTAGTATATTCTATCGCTCATGTTTTATTAGCTCTTATTATACTACGCTTATAGTATATTATCGAACATTTGATGCATTAGTTAAATATTATATATATAAATACAGTATAGTTAAAGGATACCGTTGTTGGCCATATACTGCTTATGATCACGTCATGAATATAAGGATACCCGTATACAACGTATAACAAAACTTTTGGAATTTTTGTTACAGGACATAAATATAAATAATTTTTTTCAAAAAAAAAAATCAATTCACAATTCACATGAAGTGAATTGCTGTATTTTCTAAATGAAAATACACCAAAAAAAATCCTTCACAGGAAATAATGCAGAATATCTAAAGTTAAATGTCCACTAGGTGTGAGTAGGAGATTGAAAGTTTATTGTGGACATTACTTGTAAAAGATACTATAAGTGTTTAGACCTGACCTGACATGCTATTAACATTTGTACATCATTTTTGAAATAATTGTTTCCGAGTTTGTGATGAATACGATACAAACATTTAAGGTGCGTCACCGATACGTTTCTGTTGTTGTCATTGGAGAGTCTGTCGCTAAAACGACTCACTATTCACGTGACGATAATTGGATTTCAGCACTAAATAAGATAATGCTTTGTCTCTAAGACGGATTACAATTTGACCGACTTTCACGCACTTGCTAATTTCTTCTTGACAGGCTTTCTCTCTAGGCGCGTCTCAAGATTGCAAAAAATAACTCAGATTCTCTTAAGTCATTTACTTTACTGTAGTGGCGATGATCTTAGTTTATATTTTAGGGGGAGTAAAGTTATTATTGTGTTGTGCGAAGTAGAATAGCATTTATTTAATAAAGCGCGAGAACAACAGGTGTTCCAAAAATCTAAACTCTAAAATATACTTACGAACTGACTCTACAAATTATATAAAAAATATTCTATTTATATGCATTGTTGACGCGTCTATCCTCATTACATGCTACAGTATTACCACTTAATACATCCTTTCACCATCATTATCACTATTGTTCCACAACGCGCTAAATTACGCATACAGTATATTTATACATGCGCCTGTTGTTTACATGTTTCCATCTATTCACTATTCTACGCTATTCTAGAAATTCCCATCGTTAATCCCATAACTACACTAATTACGTGACGCGAAGGTGTGTCACGTTACTGCGTCTGCTTTTTATCCCACAACAATATCTAGAAGAATAAATGCGGCATTAAAGGCAAATGAAAGGGCAACAAATATTAGTATAATTAGTACCATGTGTATAATAAGTTATGCATAAATAAAAATTTTTGATTTCTTTAAAAAGTGCAATACTTTACATGGTGACTGTAAGTATGTTTATGAATATCATTAACTCCCTCACAAATGGTTTATAAAAATCCGGTTTATCCTGAATATAATCGCGAAAGCCTTTTAAAATATAACGTGAAGGCAGAAAGTAGTATCTTGAAAAAATTTCCAGGGTTTATTTAATATTATTCGATCCTGATATTTTTATGGATTAGTATGTGAAGTCACCCCAGCGCGTCTCAAGGGTAAAACAACAAAACTTTATGGTAGTTTGAAAATATCTTGGAAATACACCAACGATAGGTTATAGAATAATATAAATATACTCAGAGGGTGTAAAAATGGAGTGTAAAAAGAAATTGAATTGGTGCATTCTTTTATTAACAAATATAACTATTTTTGGAAATAGAATCTTACTGTATAAGGCTGAAAATGGAACTGCAGCAAGGATCTAATTAATAGTGTACGCTGATAGCAATATATAATATAATTTGTAATTGATTTAAAATTTGTAACTTTACTATAATAAAATTCGTACAGTAATGATTTTTATATACAGTACTATGTAATAAAATCGCCGTCACATTACATTCAAGATTTAATAAATTATGTACGTTACTGACCAATTGATAATGAAATAACAATAAAAATTTTATTTACTCAAATTCCATATTTAAGAAATTGTAATAATTAATACAGTGTGACGGATAATGTTGTTCTAAATGTAAAGAAATTTCCAATACCCACACATATTATTCTTATAGTATCTGCTTACTTTTGTCCACATTCTTTATTGACAATTTTTCTAATATTAGGTAAAATTTGCTGTAAGGCTTCGCTACATTCATCCTTTTCTATTTTCTCAAGATAGTTGACAAGTTCATCAACAGATACTTCATAATACCTGAAAAAAATTTTACGCATTAGAAATTGGTGAAGTCAACCTTCTAAGTAGGGATGCTTAAGAAGTATTTATAAAACAATTACAAAATTTCCGGAAACCAATTTTCCTTTCTTCTTTGGTGGGGAAGCATCCAAAAAAGTTCAATATTCGTCAAAATCTATAAGCAATAATTTTTGTCAATTTATACATCGCATAATGTTATTAATCATAAATAAATGATAAATATCAAACCTCTCCCCTTAAGTGTAAAAGCGACTCCTCTTTATTTATATCATTGATTGCCGTATTAAGCAATGCAATTAATAAATTCATTAAATAAATTGCTGTGAAGAATGAAAACACAACTAATATAACCGCTAATGTCGGATTATTTCTCAGACTCCATGACGCAACCGAACTTCTGTCTCCTAATAAAAGATTTTTAAAAAAATTAGTACGGTAATTAATTTTATATTTAATAACAGATAATTACTGTAAATCATACAATACCCGTTAGCATGAAATAAACTGCTAATAGAGCAGTATCAAATGCCGAAAATGAGTTTGTGTTATCATCAGGAGTTGCGATAAGTGTTTGATTTCCAATAACTCCATCGGTGGAAATGGATTGATATCTTGAAGCAAGGTTCCATGGATTGTTTTCGTCACTGTTGTAACTTGGTTCATCGTAAGAATATCCAGTGGTCGGTCTTAATAAGAGATGTAAAGAATGGGCAAATGCCAAAACAATAATCCCCAAAAGTATAATAAAGTAAATAATTTTTGTTATTACTCCGATCATAATTGCAAAATATAATCCATAATTATCAAGGGCACGGAAAAAAATTAAAAATTTGAGTTCAAGAACAAGTGTTGATATAACGATAATCCATAACGGCGGGTTTATGTCAATAAGCCATATGAACGAGGTTATTGTTGGAAAAAGTATTGCGGCAACATCTGTAAATTAGACCAAGTTAGAACTTTAATATAAATAAATATTATATGCCTTGAATATCGATGATACAAACCAAACCAGTTCCAAGGGCTTTGAATATAATCTTTTTTTGGATGGTAGATGAATTCACGAATTTCAAAAGTAAACAGAAAAATTCCCAGCAAAATTATTATCACTAAAAGAGCTTCCTGGAGTTTCCATGGGATATTGTTTTGTGGAACTGTCGCGATTATGACAAAACATAGTAAAAATATCGAGTAAATTGCCCACATCCAATAATAATACATTCTCCCAAACGCGTTCCACTTGAAGTCAACAAGAGCTTTCATATTCGGCCATTTATAATATTCTGGAGAATCCAATGATGTAAAAGAGTTTCCACGTGGAGAAATAAAATCCTTACAAACAGAATCGTATTTAGGGTAGGTGGCGAAATGTAATAAGGGTATCATTAATCTAACGGTTTTTTTAGTAAATAAGGTATGGTTTTTCTTTGGCCAGGAAGATAGGCGATCGAAAAGTGATGTGTTAAATGAATACGGTAAAGTTTTATAAGGGTCTGTGTGAATTGAAGTAGATGATCTGTCTATAAGACGTTCATTATCATCAGGGATTAATAATGCGGTTGCGGATAAAAAACGTTCTGTAAATCCATAACTTTCGTCGAGTGCTTCTAATTCCAAAAGATTATAGGTGATCGTGCCTAATAATTCGATAAACTCGGAAATAAAACCAACATATTCAAAATTGGACAAACTTTTTCTGAGAATAAATAGAAAGAGATCCTCAATATATTTAACTTTTTTGGTTTTAATAAAGACATGGAGCAGCTCCCTTCCGTATACAATATCATTTCTATATCTATCTAAAAGTTCATTATGATGAAATTCCTGAGAAATTGGTTTATTCTGATCCGAACTCGGACCAATACTCGGACCCATAGTTGGGCCTATAGTTGGACCCATAGTTGGACCAATAGTTGGACCAATAGTTGGATCCGTATCTGAACCTTGAATCTTTGTTATTTTATACATCAGTTTGTTTTTGCGCTTAATGATTTGTTCGAAGTACGGAAAGGGTAACAAGTTTTCGGAATTGTGAGAATCAAATATACTCTTTAGGTCATCAAGTTGACGATTCATAGAATCTTTTGCCGTTTCCGAATTATAAAGCGTATCAAAATTAGCCCAATAATGACTTAATTCAATACCGTTGATATTATTTGCTGTCCAGATTTGTACGCCAGAAGAGGAAATCAACATCAAATCACCGTTTTTGAGTTGTCGAAATTTTATATAAACTTCCTTTTTGCGCGCGCGTAAATAAATGACTACATTTCCGATTTTCGACTTTTTCTCTTCCGCTTCTTTCGCAGTATGCAAAACTGTTAATTCGACAATGAAATTTTCACTCCTGCACTCAACAATCCAGGTATATTGTTGGCCTTCATATATTTTGGGTTTTTTATATTTACTAATTTCTTTGGCATGTCGGTACGCTGTATGAAGATTCATTCTTATTTCTTCTATTTGATTTACATTAGAGTGTTGATCCATTTTGTTTTCTACCCCAAATAGGCTGCATGCCTTATTGTTGTTATCGGTCAATTTTAAACACTTGGTTTCTATACTATCACCATATCGTATGATATAACTGGAAGTGCATAGAAGATCGAGAGTAGTTTTTTGTGGAGGCTTGAAATTAATTTGGCAGCAACCAGGGATAATAATAAAAGAGTTTACGTCCGGAAATTTATACCCCCG
This sequence comes from Acaulospora morrowiae, assembly GCA_910591835.1. Lineage (NCBI taxonomy): Eukaryota > Fungi > Glomeromycota > Glomeromycetes > Diversisporales > Acaulosporaceae > Acaulospora > Acaulospora morrowiae. The sequence continues at coordinate 13,755 of CAJVPV010000610.1, read as the reverse complement.
TGAAATTTCTGATGTCGAAAAGGTGCTTAGATTAATAACGTAGGATGATTCCAAATTGATGAACAAAAATTCCCCATTCTCTAATGTGATAAAATTCATGTGAATGTTGGTTTCATCGAAATTTTCTATTAAATAATTATATAGTATAGATTAGTAACAAATACTGTATATTGTATATTGTATAATTTACTTGGACAAAAATATGGTAATTTTATATGTACCAGAAATATCTTCGAATATTTCCATAATCGATACTGTTAAATAAATTTATATGCTGTATTAGTAATAAAATTAGATGGTTTGATTGTACACAAATGGTACTTACCATCTACTATCATTGTTCCAGATTTCGTTGAATAAAAATAGACTTTTGATTTTAATGCTCCTTTCAGATTTCCGGCTACTGCTAAACATTCAGCATTATAGTTTAATTCCATACTAATCGATTTCCAAGACGTCAACCTCCAATCCAATTCGTATTGTGCTTCAAACTCTCGTGTTAATAAATTCCATTGCATGATCACAAAAGGTATATCTAAAAGAATTAGTACTCTTTCCTGAGAAATGATGCAACGTCTATATTTTACGAGTTTGATGATATTCGTGCGGTACCACTGATTTTTTTTTTTAGAGAAGATGTGGACCTGATAAGCAGGATCTCCCTCGACAACTGCCAGATCTCCATTTTCAAGAAATTCAATGCAATCAACTCTTCCATTTAAATATTTTTGTGCATTAAATAGTTTAAATCTCCGGGTGTCTTCATCTTTGATTTCTTGTGCATTTAATATTTCCTTTACCTCGGTTTCTTCATCTTTGATTCCTTGTGCAATTAATAGTTTCTTTTGCTCGTTTATGATATCTCTGATTTCTGTTGAATAATTAGAAGCACTATTAAAAAGAGGTGCATTACAACTTTCAAATTAACTCCATACTTACCGAGAAATAAATTATCTTCTTTACGATATCCTATAAGAATATCCAAGGAATTCGAGACCCTTATTGGTTTCTTCAAATCAATCCTTTTAAATTTAAATGAACAAATCAACTTTAATTCTTGTTTAGAATTTTCTTCCGTGGTTTTTACATCCTCCATGGTTTTCACATCTTTCGGGATTTTCCACACGCAAACCGAATTATCCTCCAAACTCGCAGATGCAACATACTTCTTGTTTGGGGAGAAAACAACACGTGCTATTTTTTTTCCATTGTGCGGATATTGGGGAGAATTGACGTGCGATATTTTCTTGTTACTTGAAGTTATTTCTTCATCACTTTCTTCATCGCTTGAAGTTGCTTCTTCGTCACTTAAAGTTTTTTCTACACTATATGAAGCTTTTTCTTCCAAAATATCGTCGGCAATTGTAATTAGGTAATCCTTAGGTATTGATTCACTCATTTTCTTGGAATATTGAAATTTTATACGGTTACCAAAATGTTTCTTTATATAAACAGAAATTCTGATTTTATGCCATCCATTCTAAGTTGCCTGTATATAATTAGCCAAAGGCTTTTATTGAAGGAACAATAAGCTAAACAAGTTTTTTTTGAACACGAGGACCGAGACTATCAGTAAACAAGGCTACGTGCTGAATGTAAACTAAAATGCGCAAGGCGCCTGGTGACTTAATAACAATAGACCAGTATTGTCAATGAGATTTAAAAGATCTACATATAAAATTAAATACATGGTAACCATCGACGCGTGTACGCAAGGTTTCAATAACAATAGGAAATCTTTAAACTTAAATGTAATGTTGTTAAAAAAATCCAAGTGAATTGCTGTAACAACAAGGCCACGACAATAATGTATGATATCCATTGACCTTATAAGGAAGGCTACAATAGAAATAGGAGTTTGTTGATTTTAAATGCAATTTCTTGACAAAAAAGTTGATGGCGTTTTCATTAAGATAAACCGATGGATACGCATTCATTTATTACATTCAACATGAATCTAATCGTGCATTTCACAGATTTCTTTATAAATAAAGCATATCATAAATTAGTATTACATAGATAAACTATTTGTAGCAGTTTCTTTTATCGAGAGTTGACCAGACCGTATGCAAGGATACAACGACACGTAACGGTATTACAGTATTATGTGTACGCCACCCATACAGAAGATTATCTTTGAAGGCGACAAAAATGCCAAATGTTATTTTTTTAAAAAAAAAATAATGCGTATTTTATGCAAATTCTAGGATCAAAAAATCCCAGTCCCCAAAATCATCTATGATAAGCCAAGCATTTTCTTCTTTGAACACAAGAACAATGGCTACTTGATAAACAAGGTTACATGTTGAATGCAAAAAATGAATGCGTGACCATCCGTTTATCTTAATACGGTACAGTTAAGAACCTTAATTTAAAATCAACAAATTCCTATTTCTATTGTAGCCTTCCTTATAGGCACTCGTGGAAGGTCAACGGTTATCATGCATTATGAATGTAACTTTGTTGTTACATTAATTCACCGAGTTTAAAAAAACCTACATTTAAAATTAATAAACCGTATTACCATTCTAACTTTCCTTATACAGTAGGCACTCACGAAGGTCCATAGTTACCATGCATTACAGTTCAACTCTTAATGATTGCTGTTTTTGTTCTACAATAACATAATTACAGTATTTTCATAATTAATTATGGAAACCAATATGCATGATTATAATAATTGTTTCACTATAATACATGACAACCGCTGCCTTCTTGGGTGCCTACTACTGTATATAAGGAAATTACAATAGCAATAGGAATTTGTAGATTTTTATTTAACATCATTGATAACAAGGATGCATGATTATTACGGTATTAAGATAATCAGATAGCTCATTGAATTCGTTTTGCATTCAGCACGTAACCTTATTTATTGAGTCTCGTTCCTTGTGTCAAAAATACTTGTTTGGCTTTTTGTGTTGTTTTGGGGCTAATTATCCTTACACAAGTGCATATACTATATATTCAAATTATAATGGGAGACCGTAAAACGGAAATATTTTTTTGGCAAATAAAGCGTTTTGATGAATTAACATATTCTAAAGAAAATGAATGATCACACCGAATTTCAATTTACGACAAATTTTGGAAGAAAAAATTTTGACTAGCTAAGAAAATTTACACATCAATTCCCAAATCCAAGCATCAATCAATATGATTGAAAAAAAATAGCACGCTGTTTGCTCATCAAACATAAAGTATGCTGCATCTGCGAGTTTCGGTTTGGGTGTGGAAAATAAATGTAAACATCAGTAAAAATTCAAAAAAAAAATTCAAACCCCAATGTAATGTGACAGCAATTTTATTATATAATGATTATTGTTTTATTAAATTTCAAATTTAAATCAATTATAAAATATGGATTTAAAAAAAGTATAGCTATATATTGTCATCAACGAATCTGTCGCTTCATTGGACCAGTAATCGACTAACGTTAGGGTAAGTTCTTTTTCTCTACCTGAGACATAGTCAATAGTTCATTGTTAATTAGGCTTCAACCAATCCTTGCAGCTGTTCCATTTTCACCCTTATAAGATCTATTTCCAAAAAATAGTCGTATTTGTTAATAAACGAATGCACATATTTCGCGATTACATTCAAGATAAACCGAATTTTTATATAAGTATTTATAAACATAGGTACATAAAAATATTTTAACGTAGTGCAATAATTATTAAGGTATTGAAATCAATGGTTACAATATATTGGTGCAGTTGGTTACGTTATAAGATTTTTAGAAATTACTCTGGGTAAATATATTGAAAAGAACTCTGTTAATTCATAAAGGTTTTTAACGCTTATACATAAACTAATAGATCTACAAACAGACACTTCTTGGTATTTCAATATGTAATGGGTGACTTTCTTCTTCCAAGTTTTCACTACCGATCACGACAGACTCGCCGATAAAGATGTTAATACGTAAAAGATCGTAGTTTGATTATCACACTGTACTTTGGGTTACAGTATCTAATCTGAGGAAACTGTAATTTTTACAGTATTTCTGCATGCTAACCGATATCTTATTTGGTAAGACTTACAAACGAGATTCATACTGTACAGATTAGAGCAGCTTCTAGGGAAATATCAAGTGATTAAATTTCAGACTATTATCACGTGATTATATTTGCAAGAAACAATCGTGGTGCCTCGAGTCGATTCAATAATTGTAATAAAAAAAACGTGAAAAATTATTTAATAATACAGTAGTTTCGCCATAATATTTTATCAGCTTCAGCTTTAATTAGTTTTATTTATTTTCATTATGTAATTAGCGTGAAAATGTATAAAAAGAAAGAAAATATAAATTAATAAAGACAATTAGTTTTTTTTTTTTGGTCAAATCAAATCCACGTCAAATTTATTTAAGCGCTATTATTACTCATCTATCATAATGCGAGTCTTAGCTACTCTCAACGACAGTCTCACCGGTCACCATTACAATAGATAAATCAAAGAAAAAAGAGAACCACCAAGTGATGACACGCCGATAAATCACAATCTACAACAAATAATGCATGTCAAGATAAGATTGATTGGAAAGATTAATTTGGAACCAGTATATAAAACAATTAATTGTAATTCCACTAGAATAAGTAATAATACAGGTCATTGTTTGCCAATTATAAGGTTCTGAATTTAATAATATCTTTGCAAACTCCAAATTGTTTTTTTTTTGAAAATCTTATTTTTATTATATAGCTATTAATATTAAAAAAATCCATTTCTTAACTTTATTATAGCATTGGCGGGTACGGCGTCAACATTATGTTAAGAATTTTCGCACATTGTATAGTACAGCGCCTGCGCAGGCAACTTGTTAGATGATCACGTCTGACGTAGTCGAAAGTGGCGTGTAATTTGGCGGGTTTGGATATCAAACCAGGACAAGGTTTCACGGTAAGTATATAATGGAGGATCTTTGTTTTTACTTTTTATTACCGGAATCTCTACTTTTTTGTTATACATTTCGATCACACTGCATATGCATACTGTACTTCATGGGAAAAGAAGAATGTCAGAAAGTATAATATGGCGACAATTGCCTTTTTAGGTAAGTGAATTATCCGTCGCCATTGCATAAACAAAAAAGGCAAATATAAATTTAGTGCTATATAATACATACAGTACTTCCAAATTAGCTTAATATTGTAACGGTGTAACGGCGAGTCTGTCGCTCACTCTAGCAGAGATTCGCGTAACCGTTATCAGGTAAATGAACAAAAGAGTGATTTGAGGCGTGTTTTTATTTGACCGAGTAATTTAATGTTATTATTCTCCTTTATTAATGCTTGTCTCTTTCTTTTTATACATCTCTTTTTATTTACAGAGGCTAGTACGGCTATACTTTAATAATAATAGGTAAGCCAGGTCTCTATTACATTAGTCCCTTTTCACAACCACTCCCTTCTTTTCCCCACATTAGATAATCGTGCACCGCCAACCAAGAACAGGTTCCTCGCAGTACCCTTCGCGACGACCAGTCACGTGATGTGCGTCGTGTCTCAACTTACCCTTACACCGTATTAAATAAAGAGAAATTCCGGTTAGTACGAAATCCACTATGAATGCTTTTATATGTCGCATAGGCTGTTTTAAAGAACTATAAAAAATGTACTATTTTATACCGGGTACAATACAAGAAATAAACGATAAGGTTAGAGGCGATTTTATTTGGTCTGAAATTTACAAAAACTAACAAAATCCCCAAATCAGGTGATATTGGTTTATTTTAATTTGTTAATAAAAACATATTGTGCTGTATTTCTTCTAAAAATTATCTATTAACTTTAAAAACTTGATTTATTAAATAAGAAATTATATTTCTAATTAAATTAGACGATTAATTTACAGTATTATTAAATAATTTATAATATTTTTATTTATAATCAATTTTATTTAGAACTTAAAAAAATTTTCAGTAACTTGTTATTTGGAAAAAAAAACTTTTTTTTACCCATTTTTACTTTATTAAAAAATTTTCTTTTTTTAATGTTTTTTTATTAATTTTAAAAAAATTTTTTATTTAACCAACCATATAAGAACTTGAAGTTATTTTCAGATATATTTAACATTTAATCAATTTTTTTTTCTTTTTTTTTACTAGAATTATATTTGTTAATATTATTCTGTCTTGATTTTACAAAACTAATTTAAGCAATATATTTTTAATTTCAAGATCTTAAAGAGTTCTTTGTCTTCTGTAAATCAATGTTTTCAATATCATTTTGCCTTTAATTATATAACTGATAATACTCAAATAAATTGCAAGGTCAAATTTCTCTTTTACTCAATTGACAAGATTATTATTGTTGATATAAGGATTTTGACTTTTGAATTTAACAATAATAATTTTTTGTTCATTATTAAAGTATTTTTAATAATTTTTGAATTTTTAAAAAACATGTCAGTTGCTGTTTAAAGAGAAATAAAAAGATTTTACCATTTATTATATAGATTAAAATGAATCTTTAATCTTTATTTTTTTATTATAGGAAGTTAAAAAGATAATTAATACAAAAAGATATTTCTTAAATACTAATTTCTTATTATTGTTAGAAGCAAAAATAAATGAATACATATACATCAGTATTACATGACCATTAATCTAATAAAGACTTATCAGACTTATAAAATAAAAATTATAAAAGCTACAGTAAATAAATAGAAATTAAGTATGTGGTATAATATTGTGTGAAATTATATACTGTAACAAATATAATTTTTGATTTTTTCATTCCTCTCATATTTTTTCCTTATGTTTTTTTCCATGTTTTTTGTTTTTTTTCAACTTTTTAAATTTTCTAAATAATATATATATAAATAATCAAAATTAGTTATAAATAAGTTTTTCAGGCAACATATTATTAAAACACATCTCATGAAATTAATAAACCTTTTTTACCATTCTACCAATAGGTCATGTGAAACCCTGATTGTCAAGTAATAGATCCACTATGTGTCTAACCCATTATATGAATTGTTATGTTCTCCAATGATAATTATTTTATATTAACATGGTGATCAAGAAAGTATTGTATATTAATGTATTGATGGCTTTTTATTATCAATAAATAAATAAATTCATGGCTATATAAGTATGGTATTCAGCTTCATGTAAAAATAATAAAAGAATAATTCAGAAAAAAATCAAAAAAAGAATTACTTAGCAAGAACAATGAACCCAAACAATAATATTAAAAGATGAATGCTTACATTGCGAGGTCAAATATATATAATATAGTTATACCAAATTTTTGTTAATTACATAATTATAAATTAACAAATAGTAATTGATTGGTTATAATAGATAAGGAACATTCTTATATCTGTGATTTATATAAAACCTTGAACATGAAATGTTAGATATTCATTGCATTGGCAAAAAAAACTGACATCAATAAACACAAAGTAAATTTTGAATTGTAAAACGAATTTCATTGTGAAATTCTTAAAAAACTTTGCAAAGACAAAAGAATATCAAATATCATTAATGCTATTTTTTTATTTGTACAGCACATTCTATAACTTTAGTTTAGTAACATTTCAGTAAATAAATGTAAAATTGCTAATATAGTGTAGAATAAAATAAATATCAGCATTATCATGCCGGTATTATTTTTGATACTGTTCAACATTTTCCATGTTTTTATTTCTGTGTTTTTAAGTAGTATCTACTTTTCATTCTTTTTTTGTGAACTGAAATGCTGCATGTGCCATAAAAAATAAAGATTTGTAAGCTAAGTACTATACAAACATAATTCATATGGTTTGTAGTTCAATAAGTTTATGTCAAAAGAAACTAAGAGTAAATTTGAAACCAAGAAATGGACAATTATCTTTGAAGGCACCTAAATATTAAATAATATTTTTGATTCCTATTTTTTAATAATATGTATATAATATAAAACTTTAATACTACAATTATGAGGTTCAAAAAATTCTTGTCTGCCTTCAAAAATAATTACTCAAATATTAATATGACATTGATGATAAATTACAATATTTAAAGCTGTATCTACAATGCATGCCTTGAAAATAAGTCTATATATTTGTGAATGTCTCTTGTATCTTGATTCTTATCTTTATTATTGTTAATACATATGGTAAGGAATTTGATTCTGAATTCAGATTGGTTGCAGAAATTAGCAACAATCTAAAAATAATTAGTCCCATTTATATCTTGGTATCTTAGATTTTAAGGATGGTAAGGAAGTTTATTTTGTGGAATATGGTAAATAGATAAGTTTATTGCATTAGATTCCAACTTTGAAATATTTCTGTTTGAAGTGAATAATGCTCTGACCTTATTTATTTCTTATTAGTCATTAGCCCTGACACTAAAGCTATTTCAGAGCCTGATAGATATTATTTTAATAAATAATAGTTATATTTCTTATTAATTCATTTTTAATTTTTTTATTCTTAAGCATTGTTTTGTTTGTTTTTTTGTTTTTTTTTTTTTATATAGTGACTTTTTCACAGAAGAGTTGGCTTCAAATTTGCCCTTTAACAAAATTTTTTATTCAATGTTTAGTGTCATTAAAAATATAAATTTGGGCTGTTATGTTACTGATAAATGTTTATTTTTCAATAATTCATGTGTTAATAACTCATTTGTTTAGATTATAATAAAATTGTTAATGTTCTGTGAAACTATAACATTACAGATCATAGGTTAATTAATTAGCATTTGGCTTAAATATATTTATTTTTTAATAATTAATTCAGCTTATTTTTCTTTTATATATTAATGTTTATTCAATAATTTAATAAAATTACAAAAAAAGCATATATATATATATTGCAAAAGACATTAAATGTGAGACATTCATTAAACTTTCATTTACATCATTACATTAATGATCTCCAACATATAAAGTAAGTAGATTAATCCTAATCTAGTGCAAATAAAGTTGACATATGCAAACCTTTGAAAATCCAAATAGTGAAAAAGAAAAAAAAGATAAAAATAGTTAGCTACTAATTGTATTATAAACCCTGCATATGTGCTTCATGAGTGGTGATGGTGGAGGGTAATACGATTACGAAGAAAGTATTAAATTTTTCATTATGCAAATTATATATGCTTCCCCAGTGACTTTGGCAAATAAGGTTAAGCCTCTGTATTGGAATCACGTGACTTCACCTTCCTATTATATATGGGCAAAAAACAGTTGCGTGCACTTAGAGAAAAAATAAGAAATGTGCACTTATCTATAGGTCCCATCATAAAACCAAAGCCTTAACATGCATTTAGAGGGTCTGACTGTATATAAATACAATATAATTATTCCAATAAACCAAAGTTTATTTTCGCTTAAAATTTTTTCTTTATCCAAGGCTTAACTCCGCAAGTTGTTACAAATAATCTATCTGTTGAAAAATGCTATAGCGCGGGCGGGTGTTTTGGCTACCGTGAAAATGGTGGTATCTTGTTTTGGGATTATATTATATGAGCGCCGCAGAATAAAACCCGAAAGTGAATACTGTAATAATAATCAAATATTCACTTTCGGATCTTCGTTCTGTAACATTCATATTTAAGATAAGTTATAGTTAAACATTTTCATAAGTCAAAGAATTTTCTAAAATATTTAATGAGTAAATTTTAATTACGTATCAATTAAGTAAGTTATGCTATTATTGCGATTAAAAAAACTCTTTTTGAAAATACCTAAAAATCTGAATTATCCAATTTAACTAAACCTGAGTCTGTTAAATAAGGTTTTAAAATCATTACAATTTAAAAATGGAATAATAAATATATACCATCTGTAGTATATTCACCTGCATAGTCATCCGATAACATTTCAAGTACTTTCTCATAATTAGGTGTATTAATTGGTTGTGACAAGTTCGAAAAATTCAAAAGTCTGCTGGTATAAATAGCATTCGGGTGCGTTTTAATTAAGTCTCGAGGCTTTACTAGTTATTGTTTCTTTCAAAACTTCACTTTCGTAATCTTTAACTTGTTCCTTAAAATCAGAAGGTTTACTACTTACGATCGATCCAATCAAATCGAATAAAATGTCTCTAATTTCTTCAGCATCGGTTCGACAAGACGGTCTCACATCCCAACATTGCATTATTAATCTACCTAAAAATTTCGGAGTCTTTCCTGGAATTTTTGGACGTAAGCTTTGACAGATTTCTACAGCAAGATCTTGATCATGAGGAATATTATAGTATGGAGGAAATCCTGTGATCATTTCATATGCCACGATTCCAAATGAATAAATATCTGCTGCCGGTGCGTAAGCATGACCACATAAGACTTCAGGTGCAATATATGGAAGAACACCACAAATTTCTTGATGAGATTCGCTTTCTTGAGTTTTATCAAATAATTTACAAAAACCTAGATCTGATATTCTCAGCCATAAATCATAACCATATAAAAGATTTCCGGGATGAAAGTCTCTATGAACTAATTTCTGCGAGTGCATATTCTTTAAGTCAGCTAAAATACGATATAATGAATTTAATTTTAATTTCAAATCCATCTTGTAAAAATTATTGTCTAAGTAATTCCCGAGACTGCCATTTTCTTGAAACTCTAAAACGGTCATATAACATAATGACTCTGGTTGTTGCGTAATTCCGTAACATCTTACAATATACTCAGACCATGCAATGAAATGGTTCTCAATCTATAATTTAAAATAAACTAGGGAACGGAAACCGTTGTAGTCCGAAGGACTATTTTATTATTATAAAATAATCCACTTTTTTAAAAAATTCGCTCAACAATTATATAAATAATACAAATGCTTAAAAGAATTTATTATCTATCGCTATGACAATAAGATCGATAATTGATGATACAGTATACATGCAATAAGCTTGATACTGTATATATTTTTTTCAATTGTGATTCATATGACGTACTACCGATCAGAACATTATATCATTTTTGTTTCCTATCGATCAGGTCATTATATTATTTTTGTTCCTCCATATGGGAGTGTGATATGAAACTAACTAACGCCATTTAAGTACATCAATTTTGGCAGCAATCTTTACATGGTGAAATATGGTATATTAGCGAAACTTACTTTGAATGAGATTATAACAATAACTAATAAATTTTTGTTTTTAACAAGACAGAACGTATACAGATAGACTAAAGATTCGAATAAAAAATAAGGTATTTAACAGATTTGCTGTTGAGGAATCATAGAGATTAAACGCTTCTCTTCATTTATTCTCTCAAGTAACCTCTTGCAAGTTTTAACTCGTAGGAGTCTTTCAAGTGAAAATGGATTAAAAAGAATATTCTTGAGAGCACAAACACAAGATATTGCAACAAAGGAGAGGCCGGCAGCAAACTCTTTATTTCCTAAATTAATTATAGCTTTTTCCAATGTTAAACCTTGACTTTTGTGTACCGTAATTGCCCATGCAAGGCAAACAGGAAGTTGTAAGCGGGAGCAAGAACCATTTTTCCCATCCCAAGTTTGCCTAACTGGTACAATTGGAACAAGATATTTACTATCTTTGATTGTTATAGAAGGATTAGTAAATTTGACGAATTCTACCAAAATAGCAATAGGAAGAGAAGGTGAGCCTTGAGTTTGTTCAAAAAGAATTTCATGAATAATACCAACTGAATCATTAACCAATCTGGCCTCAGTCCATAGGTTAGATTTTAACATAATCTTTGAACCTCTTGACAATAATAAGTAAGGATCAAGCCCTTTTGCTACATCTGAATCAGCTTTGCGAGCTTCACTACTGCCTGTATAAATAGCATTAATCTTAGCAATAGAGAAATTCAAAGATCTGAGTTTATTATAATTAAACTCATTAATATTGAATTTACAAGGCATAATACATGTGGCATCGAAGAATCGAGTATGGTCTAAAGAAGCTAATATGTCTGAAGCATTAGAGAATCGTGTAGCAAGTAATAACCAGTCATCCTCAATAGATTCACCATCACACAAACACAATAATATATCTCTGAATTTGTGTTGCTCATCTGAATCACCAGATTGACATTAAACAATACCAAGATAATAGACCTCACAAAATTGTTGATAAACTGCAATAGCATCATTTAATAAGGAATCTTGGCATGGAACTTGAGAGTACATTGGCTCATCAAGTACAGGTGAAAGTTGACCAAAGTCTTTAACAAGAATCACAGATCGGTCACCAAAAACTTGATTTCTGTATTTTGGAAAGGCTTGACGTAAACGTAAGTCAATCAATGCAAGCATGTGATACCCAACCATACTTTTTTCATCAATGATAAAATAGTATATGCCATTTAATTTGTTCTGCAGTTTTTTTAGATTTTCATTAGTTAAATCAAAACTTTTGCTGGAAATCGGAATAAATAAAGATGAATGAATCATTGTACCACAAATATTAAATGCTGAAACATCAGTTAGGGCAAGAAGCATAATGGAAGAAATAATAATATTATAGTTATAAGCAATTTCATGAAGCCGATTTTGAATTGTCTTGATCAAATAAGACTTTCCTGTACCAGCAATACCCAACACGATAAACCTAAATGGATCAATGCATTCTGAATCTGCAAGTAAATTAATATGAGATTCAATTCGCCTATATATTAACATTTGATTTTCATTTAAGGATTGAGGATCTACTATACAATTGAACGAGGAAGTATCATCAAGACTAGTAGAATCGCAAGCTTGTTGTATAAAATTAGGAATAGAAGCAAGATCAAGATCAAGATATTGTATTCTAAAATCAATAAGCCAGTTATGATTACAATCAACATCATAAAAACCCAAATCAGAAGCAATTTCAAATTTTGCATTAGGTTTTGTCTCTGCAAAAATCATCCAATCAGGGTGAATTATTTCTTCAATATTATTCAGATCTTTATAATCTTGATTGCTTTCATCATCAATATCAGTTTCCAAAGTATCCATAGGTAGACCAAGTAAATCAGAAGGTGCACATTTAATTATGTCATAGAAACATTTGAAGAGATCAAACCAGGAAATACTATTATTATTAGTTAATGTACTTAAATCACAATAGCTAATGTGAAGGAGAACTTTAATATAACAATAGTTCTCTTATTGAGAACTATTACAATAAGAAGGACATGGCCAGATATATACAATTTTCACTTTTGTTTATTTTCCAGTAATCCTTATAATAATGATATTTTAAATACAGTTGAAAAAGTGAAAGATTCTCAAGTTTAGCAGGGCAATTCCAATATTTTTATAGAGAAGATAATACAGTTTGATCAATTTCTTCATCTGGTGAAAATGAAGATATATCTGAACCACAAAGCTACTGAGGAGCATCCTTATTGAGATTTAAAGTAACAAATTGATTGCTGCAACAATAAAGAGGAAGACCTAAAAGTAGATAACATGTCTTCTGAGCAGATATATCACATTCTGCAATAGTTTGAAGCAGTAGACATTGAATAATATCAAGAGATGAATCACTCAAATTACTATTATTGAGAATTTTAACTAACATATCTGAAAAGATATTAGAGCGAGATTCGGATTTACTTGTGTATTTTGAAATATAACACAAAGCGACTTTCATATTCAGAATAGGTTTCAAGTCAACATTTGCCTACCAACCTTGAAGCTGTAAGTGATTATGAGGATTAATAAGTGAATTATTTCTTGCAGTAATTAATTCAGATTGACCCTTATTATACATGTGGCATAAATTATTTTGCTGTTGACTCAATTTCCAAAATCCTCAAAAATAATTGCGTTATGACTCAATTATTTATATGTT
>CAJVPV010000609.1:0-20384 GCA_910591835.1 Acaulospora morrowiae | reverse complement strand
TTAAGTTAGTTACCTCTAGATGCATCGAGTATCGACAAGGAAATTAATGTATATTTCAATATAATTTGAATAAAGGTATAAACTATCCATTTAAAAAAAAAAAAAAAAATTTTTAAAAAAATATATAGTAATATTTAGCTTTAAAATAATATATTATATATACTGTATATAATTGTATTATTGATTTTTATTATATATAATAATATAATTTCTAATTAAATACAATTTTTAATTAATTTATTATATTTTTAATAGCAATATAGTTTTTGAAAAATATCTGAATTTAATTTCACTATATTTATAGTATATTATATAAAAAATTTTAAGATAATAGTTAAGGAGCTAGAACAATTTTAATAATTGTTATTTTTTATAATTACTATTATAAATAATTATAATTATGGATATATTTTATAATAATTTTTTTTTAATTATATATACATATTAACAAGTATTATATATACAGTATATTTATAATAGATTTAACTATATATATTTCTTTAGTACTATAAAAAGAAACTTAATTGATAATATAATTTTAAATTAAATATGGTTTTTAATTATTTACTATATATTACTTAGTAATTTTAATATAATATAGTTTTTAAAAAATATTTGAATTTAATTCTATTATATATAAGTAACTATACTGTATATAACTATTATTTTTTAATATGTATATTGTATATAATTGCTTTTTAAATTTTTTTAAAATAGTTTTATTTAAGACCTATGGGTCTATAGTATAGTGGTAGTGCTTCATAGGTTACCAGGAGAAGGTTTAGGGTTCAACACCAACTGGTTACAAAAAATTTATCACTCTTATAATTGATTGACCGGCTTTCAATTTATGTTGTACCCAATCAGTTGATAATCTACTTTCAAATTTAGTTAGGCTGCATAAAAATGGGACCTCTGGTCTTTCCAACGATTGCAGATTGAAAACAGGTCAAAGCATGAAAGGTTGCACAAGAAAAGACTTCTGGTCTAACTTCGGTAAAAGCCTACTCTAACTCAAACTGGCAATGGCAGACTTTATTACATAATCCCAAAAAAAGATATTAATTCTAAGCCATTCTATTTCAATTTGGAGCTTATAAATCTATCCCAATAATGGTGTTCTATGGAACTTAATCATATGATCGAAGGGCAAGGTATCAGCCACAGATAGTAAGAATATTAGATAAAAATCGTTAAGCCAAGTGTGTCTAGTGAGGACCTACAAGATTAAATTGGAATCCAAGTAAGGACGCCAGTTCCACAGGTGGTGAAAATGATAGTACTATATTATGCTAGTGATACATCCTGAGGATCAGTGATAATAGTGACTGGAATACTAATGTTAATCTCTATAATAATATTCCATAATGTGCCTTACCCATGACAGATGTAGTCACGACAGGACCTAATAGGAAGGTGGTTTAAACTAGTGATGGGATTTTCATCTCCTATATAAGTTCCACCTGGCATGTGGATCATCTACTTGATATTTAAAATTTTGTATAGCTGGATATATCATAATTGGTCTAGGGGACACAGGGATTACTGGAAACGGTGATCATCAGGTAACATTAATTTGCATTTAGGATAGCAATAATCTATTTTGTAAAAATGTTTGATATAATAACAATAAAACATATGTTAATAAATATCTTGCATCTAATGCCCTTAGCTAATTAAAAAAATAAAATAAAATAAAATAAAATAAAATAGTTTTATTTAAAATAGTTTAATTATTAGATTATTAAATTTAAAATTCTGAAAATATCATAAATATAGAAATAGTAATAAAATAATATTGATTTATAGTAAATTTAATATATGAATTATAACCTACTTACAGTATATAAAGCTATAATAAATTTAAATATCAAACTAATATTAAAGTAATATTAAAATGATATTATTAAGTTTTAATCAAATTTAATATTTTAAATTTTAGTTTTTAATTTTTTAAAATAATTTATAATTTTTTTTTTATAGATAACATTATTTTTTTATTTAATCGGTATATAACAAAATATATATCATAAAAAAAATAATATTTTTTATATATTAATATAATAAGTTAAATATTAGCTTGCCTATAATAATTATATAATTAAAACAATATATCTTATTATATAATACTAAGCAGTTATAAATATTTATTCAGTATTAGAAGAATAATACTTGAAAAAAATAATATTAAATTTTGAATACACTTGAAATAATTATATTTATATTAAATAAAAGAGTTAATAACTATTGTAAATAAGTTGATAATGATTTTATTTTAAATATTGTTAAGATATAGATTTTTTATAATAATAATATTTTTTTTTTAATGAGAATAAGTTAGTAGTACTAAGTGATTTGCTTAGATTTTATTTAATATTGATAAGAAGTAAAGTATTAATTATACCATAGCATAATTTTCAAATTGAATTATATAATTGAGTTAATGATTCTATTGTTATTTTAAATTAAATAAAATTTTTTATTATTAAAATCTTATATAATAATTAAGTTTATAAAATTTTAATATAGTTATAGACTTAAAAAATAAATATTTTTACTAATGGTTTTAATTAAATTATATAATTATTAATAATATACTATTGGTTTTAAATTTATTTTTTATTATTTTATAATAATATAATTATGTTAAGAATAATTTTATTTAATCTTAAATATTTAATCAATTTAGAATTTTTAGAAAAATTAGTAACTATATTTAAAAATATTAATTAATTTATATTTAAATTGATAAATATAAAATTTATTTATAATGTTTTTAATCAAAAATTTTATATTAACTTATGAAAAATTTATATTTATATTTGCAATGTGATTTATAAAATGCCAAATATTATATTATAGATTTATAAGTTAAATTAATTTAAAAATTAATAAAAAAGTTAATGTTTTTAATTACAAATGTTTTTATTATCAAATGTTTTTTTTTTAATTATTAAATATATATATTTTTTAATTATTAAATATTGGATTTTTATTAATAAATTAAATTAAATTAAATTAATAAATAAATAAAACTTTGATTAAATTTTTATTAATAAATTTAAATTTAATTAGCTATAATTTAAATTAGTAATTACTTAGAATTGTTAATAAAAAAATAATTAAGTTTTATTATTAGATTTTAAGAAATATTAAGAAGTTATTATATATAATTTTAAGTATCTTTAAAAAATACAAAAATAAAAAACAGATAATATTTTAAAAACATGTCACATGGAATCCTCAGTTTGTAAAAAATAAAAAAAATATACTGTATATGTCCTACGTTACATTCCCGGATAATAACCTTTTTGATCAGAATATGGGAATTTTGGCATAGACATATTATAGTTTGGATTTGGACAATTATAGTATATAAAATCCCGTGTTTATATTAGCCTCTATTAATATTATTATATAAGAAAAATTAACTGTCGACGATGCTATTGGTAAAGTCGATGATCAGACTCTAACTTAAAAAAAACTTGTTCGGAATAACTTGATAATATGGCTTATTACATTCAACCAATGTTTCACCAAATTTCGAATTTTGGACTTGCAATAAATATTAGCTTTTTTTTGCCAATTATACCATTATATCTACATTGCTGTTTGTTATAAACTTCACATTCCTCGAAAATAGAGAAAGTAATAAAATTTTTTTGTAATGCTAAAGTATCAGCTTTATGATAAGGCATTATTCTTTATTTTCATGATAATATGTACCTTTGGAATAATAGAAGTTGTGACCCAACGAGATGTAACCATTCAGTTACCAGACTCGCAAATAGTAAATGGAACACTTGGCCCAGAAAGTTCTTCAAATGTACACTTCATGTATAACTCTTCTTTCGTTTCTCTCACACTCGATAAATCCGGTGGACTAGCCAAGGTTTTCGGCAGGGCAGTAACAACTAGCCGGCCGTCGGCGAAAAGTTCAACCACTGGGCCAAAGACGAGTACTAGTGCTTTACCCGCTTCCAAAGCTCCATTAAGTCATAGTAATTCTACTACGGTACATTTTACCGTAACAACATGCGGAATACCCGTTGATCCAAATACACCTGCCAATGTATTTGCAAAATCATTAAAAGTTTATGTTTCCGAAGATCCGTTAAATCCACAACCTGGCCCAAGCAATTACACGGCACAATATGACGTAACTAACGGATATGTAAAATTTACATCCACAAGTCGTATAATTTATATCGGAGTATTTACGCCAGTTCAAACCGGACTCGTAGGAAATTATACCTTCCAGATTGGTGCATCTACACAACGTAAGAAATAAAATTTAATAATTGATTAAGTTTGACATGATTTTACTGATCTACCGTTTTTTAATTTTCTCAACAGGAGCTATGCATTATATTCCATCATTAGTACCAAATATAGCGCTAGAGGACACAGATAATTCTACCGCTTTATTTAGAATAGATCAGGATATTGATTCATCACTAATTTCAACTTACATAGCAGAGTCAAATTACGTACAAGACCTACAGAATTCTTTGTGTGCATTTCAATATTTTCAATCCAACAAATTATCTCACGCTGTAATTTCATACAATTTGACTACACGAGGATTTATTTATCCTAATTATGGATCAAGAATCACAATCTCAATAAGACAATTGACGAATGGAACAAAGTACACGGCTTTAGTCGTATATAATCAACCAAACGTAGAAAATGTTCCTTCAAAGTCCAGCCCAATAT
Organism: Acaulospora morrowiae; assembly: GCA_910591835.1. NCBI lineage: Eukaryota > Fungi > Glomeromycota > Glomeromycetes > Diversisporales > Acaulosporaceae > Acaulospora > Acaulospora morrowiae. The sequence goes on along the minus strand of CAJVPV010000609.1, from coordinate 15,665 downwards.
TCTTAAAAACAAAATCTCGTAAGTTAAAATTTCTAAATATCATGCTTTGTTGATATGTTCATTTATCCGTATTGGTCTGATTGTAAACATATTTATTTTGATGTAGAAACCAATTGTAGATTGATTACTGGCCTTTCATTTTGTGATAGAGTGGCGTACTCAGTACCTGCAAATCCAGCATTGCCTGTATCAACAATCGTTGATTTCTTCAATAATCTCGCATTGAGTTATTATCAAAATTTCTCGATTTCAGTTGCCCAATTATCTAACACATCGCATTATTCATTGGTTCGGGATATTAATGATTGTCTTGCTTCATACAAGAATTGGATCTGTGCTGTGACAATTCCACGATGTGGTGATGTAGATGGAACAGGAATTACACGAGAAGTTAATCAAAGTCGAGTTTCTGACATCGATAGTCAAATGGTTCCTGGTGCTTACATCGAAGTACCGCCTTGTATTGATTTGTGTTATAATACAACACAATCTTGTCCAGTGACATTGTCTTTCGCGTGCCCACCAAACAAGACATTATTACTTTCAAGTTACGGTATGATGGGTCCCAATAATAATGCGTCTAATGGAACAAACGGAATGTTTTGTAACCCTATGGGGAGTGATTGGGTGAAATCCAACATTGCAGTACGAAAGGATATTCTGCCTGGTCACTGGAAATGGGTCATTATATTAATAAACATCATATTAGGGGTTTGGGTGTCTAGCGCTGAGCTTAGAATGTAAATAGAATAGTTAAAAGGTGGCATTAAAAATTATTTAATTTATTTTTACATTTATAAAGATTTAATACAAAAATCATTCTTTCAAATGGGTAGGAATCTGTACTACTTTCAATTAATTACTAACATATTTCGGTAATTCCATCGATGATAACCTGCCTCCCATTATTCGATTCTTTCGTTACCACTCGACCAATTTTATAGACATCATCATACTTTTTCAATAAATCTATGACATTACTTTCATCTTCCGCTGAAACGATTAGTATCATTCCTATACCACAGTTAAACGTTCGGAACAGTTCCTCTGTATTTCGTGGACTGAAGTTAGCTTATGATTTATGGTGTGGTCATACTAAATTAAAGAAAAGGGAATACATGCCTGGCGGTATGTTTCCGTTTTTTGCCAGCCATTTAAACACGTGAGGTATTTCCCATGACTTTGAATCTATGATAACTCCCAAATGTCCAGGAAGAACTCTTGGTATATTGTCTACAAAGCCTCCACCGGTAATATGGGCCATGGCTTTGACAAGTCCCTTTTTAATAATCGGTATTAATTGCTTAACATAAATTTTGGTCGGTATGAGAAGACTTTTACCGAGAGTAATATTTGAATTCCATGGGCAAGGGGACTCGTACCCAATGTTAAGTCTAGTGATAATTTTGCGAACCAACGAAAAACCATTGGAATGAAGTCCAGATGACGCGATCCCAATGAGAATATCACCAACGTTTATATCATAAATACGTGGAAGAATTTTTCCCCGTTCTACGGCACCCACCGCGAATCCTGCCAAATCATATTCCTCTAAAAAAATTATTGCGTCAATTAAAAAAATAGAACTTTCGACGAATGAACCGAGCATCGTATTACTGTACCTTCACCATAAACTCCAGGCATTTCTGATGTTTCGCCACCAATCAATCCACAATTAGATTCGATGCATCCGTTTGCTATGCCTTCAACTACGCTTTGTGCGACGTCGACGTTTAATTTGCCACACGCGTAATAATCAAGGAAAAATAGAGGTTCAGCACCTTGCACAACAAGGTCGTTAACATTCATCGCGACAAGGTCAATACCTACAAACATTCGATTAGATCATAGTAGATAATGAATAGTCAGGAAAAATGCAAAATATACAAACCAATAGTATTATGAATTCCGACGACCTGAGCAATTTTTAATTTAGTACCTACACCATCAGTGGTTGATACTAAAATTGGATTCTCAAATCCGGCTTCCTTTAGATCAAAGAGGCCACCAAAACCTCCTATTTCGCAATTAGTTCCAGGACGCTGTGTACTTTTCGTTAGGGATTTAATCTTTTTAACGAGAAGATTTCCAGAATCAATAGAAACACCCGCAGACGCGTACGTCATTGCATCATCAACAGCAGGTTGATGGACTAAATATGCAAAAGCGCTTAATAAATGTAAAGTAATATATATATAATTAATATTAATCTGGAGTTATTACTAGAGGATAATCATGAAAGGTAACATAACTACCGATGAGCAATATCTTTTCGATAAATCATCTTTTCGAAATTTATAACTTTAACACCGTTATACGCTTTATCAACAGCTCCTCTCAATGTATTTGCTATTCCAGAAACTGCAAAAACGCGTCCACCCGATGTAACAAGTTTACCGTTTTTTAAATTAGTGCCGGCATGAAAGATTATCACATCTAAAAAATTATGAAATTTATAAAGTTAAACTCTATAAATTCTATTATATAATGATTTCAACTTACCCGATGGAACTTCCGCTATTGAAATTTCTTTTCCTTTAATGTAGCTTCCGGGGTAACCATCAGATGCTATAACAACAACAGCCGCAAAACCCGGTTTTGTCTTAACCCGGATTGAATCTAACCGTCTCTCTACACAGGCCTTTAATAATAGATATATGTGAAACAAGAGTATTATAGAAACAACATTCATTTAATAAATACCAGCATAATTTCCGCCAAGTCCGTATCATCACTTAAAAGCGGCAACGTGACTTCTGTCTCCGGATCACCAAAGCGAACATTATATTCCAACACTTTTGGACCAGAATTAGTTATCATAAGTCCAGTGAAGAGCATTCCAACAAAGGGAAAACCTTTAAAAAACATAAGACACGTAAAAATATAGTTTTGAAGAAACAGGTTACTAGAAAAACGCGTGATTACCGACCATCACGTCGCATGCCATCGATAGTAGGCTGGAGAATTGTGTTCTTAATTTGAGTATTTAGTTCTGATGTAGCAATTGGAGTTGGGCAATAACAACCCATGCCACCAGTATTTGGCCCCTGAAGATTAGAGTTAATCAAATAAATGAGTGATAGTAAATCAAAGTAGAGAATTTAAGAACACATACTTGATCTCCATCAAAAATACGCTTGTGATCCTGCGCAGGTGGAAGGGGTACAATGGTGTATCCATCCGAGAAGGCCAAGACACTCAGTTCTTGACCTTCAAGAAATTCTTCAATCACAACTTCATCGCCTAGTAAATGACTATTAGTTAATTCCTTTAAAAAAAAACGAGATGAACTAGAGATTGGATCCGGATTCGTTTTTTAATATATGAGTGGATTTTTAAACTGGTTTAATCTTATTTAAAACTAAAAATAACCGGATCCAACCTCCAAAATGGAAATTTATTACCTGCTGAACCAAATACTTTATCAACCATTATATCTTTTAGTGCCTTCAGAGCTTCTTGTTTGTTAGTTGGAATGATGACGCCTTTACCACCTGCAAGACCTGAGGCCTAGAATAAAGTTTGAATTGATCAAATATAGTTTTAAAAAATATAATAAATAACAAATTAGAAAACCATGATAGTACCTTGATAACAACGTTGTGAGGGACGGATTCTATATAATTTTTAGCCTTCTCGTAATCAGAAAAATTCTAGAAATAAAATTCAGTGTACAAAAGCTGAGACTATTAAGTGACATTACAAATTTATATCAAATTTTTATTCGTAAATAGTAACCTCATAAGCGGCAGTAGGAATGCCGTGTCTTTTCATAAAATCTTTGGAAAATGTCTTGGATCCTTCCATTATGGCAGCATTTGATGATGGACCAAAGCATGGAATACCGACTATTTTGATCGTTAATATTTTGATGCATAATATATGATCACAGCGTATTTCAATTATTATAATAACTTACATTTTCTGAATGCGAGTTCGATACCTTCAACTAGGGGCTGTTCGGGACCGGGTACAACCAGATTTACCTAATAACGCGTAGATTTGGATTTAATATCCTCTTTTGAAGAAAAAGAATCAACACAAAAAAAGAATACATTATTATCCAGTGAAAATTGGATTAATTTGTCGAATTCAGTAACTCCAATGTTAATGTTGGACACTTTATTTAGTCCAGATTCTGTACCGCCGTTACCTTGATTTAAACACGTTAGCTAACATTCCTTTGCAGAATTATTGTTCATAAACTAAGATAATTCAAGTAGTAAACCTGGAGCTACAAATATCCGTTCTACTCTCGGTGATTGAGCTAACTTCCAGGAAATGGCGTGTTCACGTCCACCTGAGCCAATCACGAGGATATAAAGTTTGTCTACGAAAGAGAAACACGGGAATAAATATTTATTGTCTTTTTTAAACGCAAAAAATATCTACCTGAAGTCATAGTTTGGTAAATGCTAGACTCAAATCTCCACTTTACGATCTCGACTGTTTTCACGTGAAATCAATCAAGAATTATCATCACGTGAAATCACTATGGAGGTCGTAACTTTAAATGATCTTCGTTTTACTTTGTATAAATGTATTTTATAATTAATTTTAAATACTTAAAATAATAGTATAAATTACAAATTATGATTTTTTTTTTTTATTCTAGATTTTATGAAAATTTTTATCACAAAAGATTTCAAACTTACAAACGGGTACTTAGTTACGTGAATTAGACGAAATATTTGATAATATTTTCCTCTATCCTAAAGTGAAAGCTATAGTGTACGTCTAAATGTTATGGAGATTTCAATAGATTTGCTGAATCAGGAGAATTCGGCCCGGAGGATGACCGTGGAGATTCCTTTGGTTGCGTGGAAGATATCTCAGGAGAAGATGGTGTTTCAGATTTGTTTTGAGTTTGTTGATCAACCTGTTCAGATTCCTCATCATTTTTCTGTTGTAATTGCTAAAATGCGGGAAGTTTCAATTATAAAGTTTTATTAATGTGTGAATAATAGAAAAAAGATACATTAAAAAAAATAAAATAAAGATAGACATACCTGCTGCCGCCAAGCATAAGCACGTTCCAGCAGTTTGAAGTTAGGTTGTTGCGCTTGGTCATCGGGGAATATATAGTCATAGTATTCTTCCCACGCGACACCTGCCTGCCCTTCAGCTTCATCCAATTTTCTTCGTTTTTTAACAACTTTAGGCAATTTACTTTCAACAATAGATAATGTTTTTTGCGTGCCATTATTACTTTCAAAATCCTTCCATGATTCTAGGAGAAGAACGCGCTAAACATAAAACGCATATGCCGGTAACTTAGTTTAAAAGGTGGGCACTTGTAAGGAAAATAGATGGGAAAAAATTTACCTCTTCTTTAAGTCCTTTTTCTTTCATACTCTTATAGGCTGTTTCAAATACTTTTCGTGAGCGTTCCACCGCAGCTTCACGATTTTCTACATCGGCATTTAATTCAAATTGTGCATAACTAATCCACACTTTAACATGACCAGTTTTGTCCAGCAATCTCCTATAAAGCTGTCGCGTTTTCTCATATTCTTCTTCGGAAAATTCAAAGTCAATGTATGCCTTCCATAATAACTCTGGCATGTCTAATATTGGTTGATCGACTGCAAGCTCAAAAATAGCTCTACAACGATCGTAATCGCCTAACATCCTTTCAAGTTCAGCAAATTTTATCCACGCGTAACAATTAGCAGGGTTATGCTCTAAGTACTTTGTGTATAATATTCGGCAACGGTCAAATTCCCGAAGCTTTAAATTTAAAGTTGCACAGTTAATTAAAAAGTAATTTTGTTGAATTTAACGAGTCGACGTTACCTGTAATTCCAATTCTATGTAGCCCTTAAAAAGCCTATCTTTTGGGCAAAGACCTATTTTATAATGGAGTTATTTACTTTTTTTTAATCTGACGCGAATACAAAATAAGATGTTATGCAATACCTATAGCATTTCCTAAGGTCTTCCTGGCAGTCGTCAAATCTAACTGTCTTACCTCAAACTGAGCATATAATAACCATATCTTTGCAAATGTAAATTTTTTGTGGGGTATGATTTTAAGACATTCTTGATATATTTGTCTAGTCCGCTCATAATCCTGTTACGTAGGAATAACATTAGAAGGTTTATTTTTAAAGAAATAATCGATCTTTTTAACTTGCCATTATCTCAAGCTCTTCGTATAATGCATAATTTATCCATAAATAAATGTATCGCCTCCAGAATCTTTTTTCTTGGTTTGGTGGTACTTGTGAAATGGCGCGTTCATAAATTTCTCGAACTTTCATAGTATCTCCGACATTTTCCTCCAATCGCGCATAATCGAACCATATATCATAGTTCTTTGGATTTGACTTTAATTCCTAAATTTATGACAAAAACATATTTAATATGAGATAATAAACTGAACTAACAAATTAATGACCGACAGGTCGTTGATCAAACATACTTCATCATACTGAACTCTTCGTTTGCCGATGACAACGTCTTCTATTCCTTCTTTATCACCATATTGTTTTTCGAATTGAGTGTACGCATTGTAAAGCGCTTCCGACTTTAAACGTGGTAGTTTTTCCAATGCATATTTATAAAGAATTCGAGCTCTTTCAAACTGCGAAAAAAAAATAGGAAATTCATTTTATGTTAAATTATCAAATAAGCAATATTGTGTTATGTATTTTAATGACGTACTTCTTTTAGCTTGGTCTCAAACTTCGCAAAAGAGATGAAGATCTTTTGATCTATGTGATCGTCACCTAAAGCCCCGATCGCTTGACTATATATTTCTCTGCATTTTTCTAAAAAAATAATTAGAAAGGTCATCATCTCTGTCGAGAATATTGACTCCGAAAACAATGAATTTTCATACCTAAATTATGCTGTTCTTCTTCAAATTTTACCCATTTAAGCCAATTCTTCGGCTCCGGATGTACATTAACAAATCTCTCGTAAATTGCTCTCGCTCTATCAATTTCATTGTACCTTCTTTCCATTTTTATATAAGCATTCCATGCTGATTCATCGGGCTCCCATTGCATCCAACGCTCAAATATTTGTCGAGCTCCAGCAATGTTACCTAACATTTCTTCCATATACGTGTACTTATACCTTTATCGCCAAAGAAAAAGGTCAATTTCAAATTTCAAATATTACATAAGACATTTTTTTGAAAAAAGATACCAAAATTGGTCGACTCTCGGTAATAACGTCACAGCGCGATCGAATAAATTTCTTGCGTGATTAACGTTACGATTTTTCATTTCCATTTCGGTATATTTAATATACAGGGTTACATTTCGAGAATCTACATCTAGAGCTCTTTCGTACACCGAACGTGCTCTTTAAAAAAAAAAAAAATGATTAGAATTCGCAAGTCTTAATTACTTTATTGGTAACAATGTGAATTTTTAGGGTGTACCTGTTTAGTTCCTTTTGGCTTTCTTCCCATGTTGCGTATTTTAGCCAACTTCCGATGTTTAGTCTGTTCCTCCTAATGGAATCTTCAAATTCTTTTCGCTTACGCAGACGATATTCTGATAATTCTTCTAAGTCAGAGATCTTTTGACGAGGTTCTTTTCTAGCTGCCTCTTGACGTTCCTTTGCCTCACGGAGGATTTGTTCGGCTGTGATTTGGATGGGCGCGGGAGTTTTATTTTTGATCTAATTTTGAATCGTATACGAAAAATATCAATTAAAAAGTTATCAATGAAATCATCAAAAAATTTCGCTCGAGATACCTTTGGAGGACCTCGTTGTTGTTTATAGAGATTGGGAACTTGTGAGGGATCCATTTTGAATGAAGTTTACAAAGTTTTTGTTAAAATTGAAGCACAGTTTACAGTAGAACTTAATGATAGACCTGTACCACGTGATAATAAAACCATTTTATCTGTCATGTGCTTACACTCAGTTTCCAATAAGTTTACGACGATTTTAAATTTTGCTGCATCTAAGATGAACTTCTTTACTAGAGCCGCGAGAGTTGCCTTCCGGATAAAGCCTTACACTCCTGGTATGTAGATATATTTTTCAGTGATTTTAAGAAAATATTATTATTTTTTTTTTTAGAATTATGCTGTTTTTAAACTTATTCGCGAAACCAATTTTAGCTGCTCGCTTCTATGCTAATGAGGCACCTTCCAACAACCTAAAATTTAGCTTTGCACTACCTCACCAGGTAAATTCCATCGAGTTTTCAAAGAAAGATTAAAAATCAAGTAGTATTTACAAATTAGAAACCTCCGAGCAAGAAAGAAATAGAACAACAATGTTAATGTCCTAATAATTTTCTGTTAAATGCCTATGATTATATCTGCAGACTATTTATCAAAATGCTGACGTCCAACAAGTTAACATTTCGTCAACTGCTGGTGATATGGGTATTCTTGCCAATCATGTTCCATCTATCGAACAATTGAAACCAGGTATAATTGAAGTACTCGAGAATGCCACTACTACGAAAAAGTTTTTTGGTGAGTACTACACTGTATAAATATAATAATGTATCAGACCACGAATATACAATGGATGATAAAAAAAAGGAGGGCAATAACTGTATATTATCAATTGTTATCTAGTTAGTGGGGGATTTGCCATCATCAATAGTAATTCATCACTTGACATTAACGCCGTAGAAGCGTTTCCTCTGGAAGACTTTTCAATCGAGGTAACACGGTTTACATAATAACACTGTATCTTGCTATCCGTTTATATAACTTGTCTTGATATCATATTCAATTGATACAAAAAAAAGGCCGTCAGAACAGGGTTGGCAGAAGCTCAACGAACAGTGGCTTCAAATTCATCAGAAGAAGAAAAAAACATTGCTAGGATTGAGGTTGAAGTTTATGAAGCTCTTCAAAGTGCTTTAGGAAAAGGCTCTTGAAGATTATGAAGTTACGTTGAAATAAAGAATTTGAATGTAAAATACAGTATACATAATCTTAAGGAAATGACTTAAGGCTTTTGTTCAGTTATCGACTAGAAAACCACATTTCAATCAAAAAAAAATGCAACTAAAATAATATAATCCTTTAATCATTTGAGACTCTAGTATAATTTTGATAAAAAAAGCAAATTAACATGAGACAAATGCTAACATAATGTGTTTTATCTGAATACTTATCCAGCAATTCCGAATAAAATTATATTATTAAATTCATAGCATGTACTAAATTAACAACTACAGTACAATCATTAATATCTGATTAAACAATATTATTAATTGATAAAGGTCCTATTAATTAAATTAACAATGTTGTATTTAAAAAATACCATTATATATTAACTTTTATTATAATTATTGTAATCTTGCACTGCTTCGGGACTTAGGATTTAATATAATTTAATTCTTTTATAGACAATATAATATATATAATATATATAATTATTTTTATAAAATATATACTTTTTAATTTATTATTGTTATTTAAATGTCAAATTTAATATAGTAAAAGTCAATACTTTTATAATTTATTGCTTATATTTTTAAATTTGTAATTTACTATAATATAAAAGTTAAATTAAAATTAGCATTGCTATAATTAATATCTGAGCTTTAAATTTTATAGTTGCATAAAATTATTTACATTATTTAGCTTATTGTTTTAATATATACAAGATAAGATAATATAATATAATATAATATAAGAAACTGATTTAATATAAATAGTAAGTTTTTTTAAGTTTTAAAAATTAGATAAATATCAAATTTATTATTTTTTTTATTTTAATTTTAATTATTTGTATATTATATACGTATATTAAATATTATATAATTTTTTTAAAAATCAAAATAAATTTTTTCAAATTATTTATTTAATTTGAATTCAAATATATAAATTATAATAACAAAATAATACAGTTATATATTAAAAAAATTTTTTTTAATTATTAATTTAAAACTTTAATATTATAATAATTGTTGATTTTTATTATATAATAAAATTTTTTAAAAATATAATATAAATAATAAAAAAAGAAAAAAAAACTTTTTTTTTGTTTTTTATATTATAAATTTCAAATTTAAAAATATTTGAATTAATTATATTATTAACCTTATTTATTATTAAATTTTTAAGAATTTTTTATTATTTTAAATCATAATTAATTATTTAATTATTTTGATTTTACAATACAAATAATTATATTTTCAAATACTTGTAAATAATTTTAACAATGTTATATTTGATTATTATTAATTTATTGTTGATTTAAAATAAATATTTTTATATTTTTTAATAACAATAATATATTTTTATTTTATTTAAAACTTTCAATTTTAAAAAAAATTTATTTATTTTCTTATTATTATATCTTGGATGTCATTAAGAAAATTTGGTATGTCTTTCAACTTCCATTGGACAGTGACCCATCATGTGATTGTTAATTGATCATCCACGATAATAAGGAAAGAAAATAACGTAACAGTTTCTGTGTTGTTTTGATTTTTTTTTTTTTTTTTGACATTGGCATGATTGTTACACAACAATACATAAATGTAAATATTTGATCTTGAATTACAAGTTTAGTTCCGCAGCATTTGACGCGTCAATTTTTTCCGCATTTGCAAGACGTGTTTTTTGACAAGGAATTCTTGTGCAACTTGATTTCCAAAAATCGATAAAACCCAAAAAATTTTTTCATCAGCTTCTAATTGTTTAAGAGATTTACCAAAAAATCTACCGTTAAAGATAAACTCATCTGTTATTTTTTTTTTTTCGAGAAAGAAAAAAAAAAAAGTTTATTAGTTGTATTTAATTTTGTTTAGTTTACGGATAATAATAAATCTAAAACTAAATGAGTGACCCGAGTTTAGTAACTGAAGATCCCAACTTTGCCTCCGTTAAATCAGAGACTGCTGATTCTCAACCACCGAATTACAAGTCGATCCATAGTTACCAACCAGAGACACAGAATGATCGTTCATTGGTCAACGGTAAAAATCACTCTGAAGAACGTCAAATCGCCCCAATCAAAACGTCAATTGTACAAGCCTTACGTAGTGGAGCGATGACGATGGATGCTTACCTAAATAACAAGGCTCTACTTAAGGTGGGAAACTTTAGTAAACAATTTTCATTTAACTGAGAAATACATGTGACATTTAACAAACAAATTCAAATGTTTTTTTGAAATCACAAGATAGTGCTGTACTTGGAGTTCATAAGAGTGTAATTTATCTAACGTATTGATTATTTCATAAATAGCGAAATCTACAAGAGGTAGAGCAGGATGAAACTGATGATCTTAATAATATTAATGAGGCTGATGCTGATGATACTGAAAAAAAGTCAACGAATCCTCATACAAAGCCACCTTACACTTATTCTTCGCTCATCGGTCAAGCTATCCTTCAAGCCCCAAATAAAAAGTTAGCCCTTTGTGAAATCTATAATTGGATCACGAAAACTTATCCATTCTTCAGGAAAGAAAATAAAGGTTGGCAGGTATGAAGTCAAACTATTATCTAGTTATCAATTACTGTACATGTAAAAGTCGCTCAAGATCTTTCATCCTACAAATGCAACGTAGAATTCGATCCGTCACAATCTTTCTCTTTGTCCTGCTTTTCAGAAAATCGAGCGGAATGATAACATTGGTCCTAGCAAGGGACAATACTGGACAATTCCTGATGAATATGAGTGCTGTTTTCTAAATGGCGTTTACAGGAACATCAAAAAACCGTCAGAAAATGTCAGAAAATCAAAAAAAGCAAAACATAACGTGCAAGACACTCAATCCTCAAATGATTTTGTGTATCTGCACAATGTACCTCAACGCTTCGGATCTCAGCAACAATTTTCATCTCAATACATTGCACCGCAACACGATACGTCACCACAAGTCGCATCTCAGAACACTCCCATGACACAAAGTTTTAATATAGCTCAAAATACAGAGTCTCAGAACAATATTGTTCAACGTAACACAGTTCACCGTTTTGCACCTCATTATAATTCAACTCAGCGCTTCTCACCTCACAGCAATGCGCCTGCAATCTTTCCGCATGTTCGACCTCCATCTCCTAATCCGTGGACTGCTCAAAATGCTCTTCAATCGTCCAGCGCATCAGTTTTAACTTCTCAAGACGAACAGTTGAGTTCAGATACGACCATAATGTCAGATGACCTTGATTTAACAATCACGGATGGATATCAATCGAACGAATTAACAAAACAAGTTTCATGGATTAAAAAGGAAGAGGAACAGATTATCGCTTTTGATACTACTTACGGTAGATGCAAGACGAAGGAAAGCATCCAAACTCATCAGGTCATGAATGGTAACATAATTCAAGATTCTAACAACAACGGTAATAATCAAACAGATGGAGATAAGTCAGACTATCAAAAGATCATAGATTGGCTTGCGCAAATGCCGGATTTTGATGAGTTATCACTCCAACTTGAGGCCTCTCCAAGGAAATCCAAATCTGGAACGGACAGGATGGTATTTATCAATATGCATAATGAAAGACGTTCATAGCGTTGAGACGTAAATTTTATGCAGATTCAAAAAATAATCGATTATGTTTAGGGTAAAATCTATTCTATTAATTGGTTATTTTAGTAATTAAATAGATTGTCGAGTTCTGTTGGGTGGAGGATGAATTTATTGCATATTTAAAGAATAATTGCCTTTAATGAATCTATTTTAACTATGCTAAATGCTTTTTATTACTTTCGTCAAAAATTCATTATGATCGATAATATAATAGAAACTGGTGGCCTAATAATGTAATAGGTCAAAAAATATGAAGCAACGTCACATATTTCCACGTGATATTACATATATTCATTGATCATGCTTTGATATTTGATGTCTGAACGTAAAATGTGTTCCTCACCATCAATCGAAGAGCAACTACAAAACCTAATAGAACAAATTAAAGTAATTTACGCAGCACCAAAAATTGAAAGACTCTATCTCGAGTATTTTAAGCGACTCGCCGAAACTACGAAACTTGATTCGGTAGCACCGGACAATGTGAAGAAAGTATGATATCTTAAATATGATAAAGTATGAAAAGTTGTGAACTTATGATATATGTAGAATTCAGAAATTTTTTCATTGGTTATTACTTTTCTTTTTTTTTTTTAAAAAAAAAATTCATGATAATTAATTTACTAAAACTAATAGGTAGAAAACGCGTGCTCAATATTGGGCATAAGAAATGTATCGAGATTTTACCAAGTAGAATCGGATTATTACGAGTGGGAGTTACAGAGACGTGTGTAGGTTTCATAGCATCTTTGTCATATTTCGAGGCGGGATTCCTTGAGACTGCACGAAAGATTATATGCTTTTATCGATCCACGTTAAATTGTTCTTTACGTCCCCTAAATGTAATTAGGTTCCGATTGGTGGCGCCATCTGTAGATCATCTTTGTAAAAGTGTTATTTTCGAGAATACACGATGTCCACACGAAACAATTGATGGTAGGTTTAGAATTCATGTTTTATCATCGAATTATTTACTGAATAGAAAATTCTGTTCTTTTAGACCCTTTGAATTCTAGATATTACTGTGTTATCGTACAAGTGTGTCATTAATTATTCTATTTATGAGAAACGTTAATCAACTTCGTTAATCGTGCTTCGTTTTCCATTACATAGTATGTAGGATCCATAAATACGCAGAAATTGATGAACTATGTACGAAGCTTAAAGAATAAATCCATTAGTAAAAAGAATTACAATTTTCGTGTAGCTGATGCGGAGGTAAGATGAGTTCGAACCAAATGATTTCATCGAGTGTTCAAAAATCAAAAATTTTCATAATAATTTTCCGTCTCGAAACTATCGTCAGAAATCGTTTCAACTGACAGGGTTTGATAATAATGGTGTATCGCCCATTGGTAAGTTATTTCAACTGCGACATTTTCTTGAGAGTTCATTATGCTAAGTCAATCTTAATCATTTCATACTTGTCACGCAAAAATAAGGGATGAACCAAGATATCCCAATAATACTGACTAAATCTATAACCGAACTTCATCCACCGGTACTTTACCTTGGCGCCGGACATGTTGATTGGAAGTTGGGATTGCCGGTTGATGATTTTGTGAGAACTACAAAATGTTTTATTGCAGACTTGTCTTAGTATTACTTTTATAAGACCTGATAAACAAGTTTAAATTATTATGATTAAATCCATTGATTCCTATCTAATGACAACAAAGATATAATGCCTTAAATTTTAATTATTGCAACTTGTAAATTTTCTTTCTTTAATATATACCATTTTTTCAAATAACTTAATGATTTTAATGATTGTTAGAATATACAGTAAATTTAATAAATATAAAATATTTTTATTATACAATTTATTATAGTTATCCATTATATTTGATTTACTTGTTTTAGCTATAGCATTTATAACTGAATTTAAAATTATTATACTGCATTATTTTCTATATTTATGATTTTAATTGATTTTTTAAAATAGAATATTTAATATTTTATTAAAATATTTTTTCATAATATACTAATCAACAGTCTATTTATATTTTATTATCTAATTAGAAATATAACAAATTACTGTATAAGCATAAAATAACGCTCATCTGTACTTTATTTAATTGATCTGTATGTTATTTTGAATACATTTATATACATTATTTTGAAATAAAGTATAAAATAATATCCAGAAATGTATTTTAAATTTCAGCCCAAATTAAACTTAATTCTGGCCAAAATTATTTTAATACAATATATGTAATTTTATATATAATATAATTTTCAAAATAATATTAATAAGTATTATTTTATATCTATTTTTTTTTCTATAGATAAATATCATTTCTTTCTTTATTTGTATATTACAAGATATATATTTAGAAAAAAATAATATCTTTTAAATATAAAGTATACAACAAGTTAAATGTTAACCTATTTACAAATACTATAAATAGCTAATACTGAAAAAAAATTTTAAAAAAATATTGTTACTAAATATAGGCCAAGTAGCAGCTATACTTATCTATTTAGAAAAATGTTTAAGATGTAAAGAAAATTTGAAAAAAAAATTTTTTGAAAGAAAAAAAATAAAAGTAAATAACTAAAATAAAATTAGATAAACTATAAAATCTTAAAAAAAAAATTATATTTCTAAGAGAATTCTTAACTAAGCTTATTATCCTATTTCTCTAGTTCTTTATTATTTGTAAATATAATTTTTATTGACATGAATAATAAAGTACATATAGTTTGATTTGTTATTGTAGTTATTATTGTTGTTATGTTGATATAATTAATAATTGATAAGATAATTAATCTATAGATAGGTGATATAATTTTTTTTGACTATAGCTATCAAAACTGATTTTGTTTATATTGATTATTATATAATATTTTGATTGTATAAAATTGTTTTAATATTTAATAGTATTTGATTGGTTGAGTTTGTGATAGTAATTAATTAAGTTTGAGATAATAATCAATTAATAAAAGTAAATTGATTATGGTTTTTTAATAAAAAAATTTTTGTAACATAGTAT
Organism: Acaulospora morrowiae; assembly: GCA_910591835.1. Lineage (NCBI taxonomy): Eukaryota > Fungi > Glomeromycota > Glomeromycetes > Diversisporales > Acaulosporaceae > Acaulospora > Acaulospora morrowiae. The sequence goes on along the minus strand of CAJVPV010000609.1, from coordinate 189 downwards.
ATTATACTAAATAATATTGAAAAGTAAATATTATATACAACAAATAACTATTGTTTTATTATAAAACTCTTTCTGCTAATCCTTTTACCAACCCAAAAAACAGATGTTCTCAAAAAAACTTTTTGTTTTTATGATAATAAAGTCTATACACTTTCCTTAACAACACTGGTTCCTTAACCAGCAAAGCGA
>CAJVPV010000608.1:0-20393 GCA_910591835.1 Acaulospora morrowiae | reverse complement strand
TTGTAAATTTTATACTTAGTTAACTTTGTAAAAATTGAATCAACAATTAATAAAGATCACAATTTGAGACGCGCCTCACAAAAAAAAAAAATAATAATTTAATATTTTGTATGTTTGCCTTTAACTCTAATAATTTCTTTCATATGATCAGACATGTTTGAAATTAAGTGATGAATTGTATCCAAGCTAATATTTACCCATTTATTTTGTACTACTTCCATTAACTCTAATTTGGACTTAGGTAGAAAATTCTTCTTATGTATTTAACAGTTTAAATAATCATATAGATTTTTAATTGAGTTAATATCTGGGCTTTGCACAACCCAATCAAAATTTGAAAATTGTGAGTTTCTACCTACCAAGTTGTATATAAAGATGTATAACACATTATGCTATCTTGTTGAAATATAATATTTAAGTTCTTATAAGTTCAAGGTATAAGATAAATGGCAAGAATATTAATGTACATTGTTACACTTGATTTTTGCCCAAGATCATCACTACCTTTTGTCCAATTTTCATTAGCATTTATCCTTGGAATGTTGCCCATTCTAAAATAATTCTTGTATTACTATTTCTGTTATTGTTTAGCACTGTGCTTTTTGTACTATTGTTGCTCTAGAATATTTCTTATTTTATTTAATTATTTTTATTCTTGTATTTTCACCAGAGCATTTGTTTCTATGCTAACATATATAGATAACTGTTCTGACAAATATAACACTTCTTTTATATCTTTATTATTTCTTATAACTCATATTTATCATGTATGAAAATAATATAACTCAAATATATATATAAAGGTTCCAATTTCACCTAGGAATTTGCAGGCTTGAACTTATATTTTATTAAATAAATACTTTAACCTTTATAAAACAAATCATTATTGCCTCTTTTGCCTAATCTCATATACCTCAGAATTGTACTAATTTGTACATCTCTAGGAACTTTAGTATACCACATTGGCCCTGTTCATATAAAGTGCCTTCCTGCTACTAGTTTACTATTTTTATCTTTTTTCTAAGATAGAAATGATATATGACAACATATCAGAATTTATGTTTTTCATTACTTTTATTAAAGAACCAATTCTATTCCAATTGAAGCAGCCCCAAAACATTATGGATATTTTGTTAAATTTAATTATAGATATAATGCAATCTTTATTAAATGCTTCACCAATATTTTATTATACTCTAACTTGACTATCTGAATTAAAAAGTGTGAATCTAGACTTATCAAATTATATAATATTTTTCCACTCTTCATTCCAATTTTTTTTTCACTATACCACTTTAATTATGCAATTTGCTGTTTTTTTATTAAAAGAAGCTTTCTATATGATACTGAGCCTTTAAAACCTATATTATAAATGTATTTATGAACTGTGTAAATATGAAAAGTAATATCTAATCTTATATTTAGTTTATTTGCAATGTCACTAAGAGGAGCAAAACGATCTTCATAAACAATCCATTTTAAAATATGTTTGTTGTGTTCAGAAAGTTTTTTTGATTATCTTGACTGTTTTTTTGGCTGCATAGTATCCTTTTCATTATAATGCTTAATAATTTCATAGATAATTATAATGGAAATATTTAACTTGAACAAAATAATTTTTAGTTTGATGCCATTTAAGTGAGCTTTAATTATACATTCATGCTATGTGACTATTATTATTTTTTCTTGCATATTTATTTTTAAAAAGAGTGATCAAAACCTAATTTAGCAAATATAAAAAAATTGGATACTTATAATAAAAAAGATGGTGATATGTACTTACATAATATAAAAAAAAATTGTTTTTTTGTAAAATCAAATTTTTTGATAACTTATAACAGGGATATATATAACAATAGATTAGAAAGATATATAATAGTAATACAAATAGTCAATAAATCAGAAATAAAAAATAAGAAAAATAAATTAAATAATAAATTATATTATAATAAATCATTATTTGTTCTTGTATAATATAAACTAAAGTTTAAAATTATAAAATTATAAATAAAAAAATGAAATTAATAATAATATTATTATTTAAGCAGTTTTGATATAGCAAGCAATAAAGACTTATTTATTTGATATTATATAAGTCTTAATTTGAATGAATAACAGGTTTTTATTATAAACAGCAAAATACACAATGTGGAAGGGAGAATAAAAATAATGTAATACAATTGAGATTATATAATTGATGATTAATCCAGAATCGCAAAAATAAAATAAAGATAAAAATAAATCTGAAATTAGCATTAAAAAAAATAATAATGATATAATTAGTATTAGATTAGATAATAGCATCAGAAAAGAGTAAAAATTCTCTTATCTTTTATTATATTTCTAAGTTATTCTATTAGTTTCTCTATAAAAAAATATAAAATATTAGTATTTATTAGAGAAAAGAGTGAATAATATAATAATAGTGACTAAAGTAATTTAATAAAAAGAAATTACTTACTTCAGTTAAAATTAAATGCTTTACCAAAATATTTCTTATTATAACAATATATTGTTAGCAAGAAAAATATATAGTTAAGGCCATATAATGTAACTTTCACATTATGTAACTAATTGACATATTGACAATCATCTAGAAAATAGTATAGTGACATAGTAAAAAGTTTAAATAGTGTTGGTGGTGAAATGGCGAGTCTGTCGCTTGGAGCAAGTCAAACTCACGTAATGTCAGGATAGGTTGTTCTCCTTTTCTCTACTCGAGGTGTGGATTTGACTTAGCCGATCTTGAACCTATAATTAACCTTCTTTTTTCCTTTGTTACCCTTCGTCGATTGTTCAAGTCACTATCCCTTTTAGTGACTACCAGAATAATCCTCTCACAGTGACGTTATTCTAGAAGGGGGGTTAATCGCAACTTCCTTTTTAGGTGTGTCTATCACACCATCACTTATAGTAACTGTAATTAACACTCGCACGACCGTTTCGCGCTTCTACAAAAATAGTAATTACATTTATTACTTTTTTGTATTAAGTTTTTGTTGTTATTCTTTTTCTTTTTTTCTATTCTCATTCTCTTATTTATATCACTATGACTATCTGCTATAGGACTATAACTTTATGACTTATAAACTATCAGACTATAAAATAAACTATCTAAACTTTTCATTACATCATGAATATATTTTTAAAGCATTTCCATTACTCCGATTAGGTGCATTACACGAACGTCATGTCACTAGGCCTTACTGAAGCAATTTCCCCACTAACAATAGATTATTTGTTATAGTGCAATAGTTTATAAGTCATAACAAAAATAATTATATAATATATTAAATAACAATAGACATATAAATAAAAGTGAGAAAGTGCAAAACAAGAGAGTCAATTGTAATAAAAATTCAAATTTTAATTTTAATTAAAAATTGCTATATGTGGTGATAATAGATGCACCCAAAATAAGAAGTAATTAATTAACTTACCTTTCTAGAGTAATGTCATTATAAGAAGATTGTTCTGAAAGTTACTAAAAAGAATAGTAACTTGAACCATCCAGAGAAGGTGACAAGAGAAAGAAGAAGGTTAATTATAGTTTTAAGATTAGCCAAGTCAAATCTATGTCTTAAGTAGAGAAAAAAAGAATAACCTACCCCAACGTTATATGAGTTTGACTTGCCATAAGTAACAAACTCACTGAATCCATGTCAACAATATATAGTTAATTAATTTTGAAAATAAACTAAAATTTAAAATATAACTCTAAATTTTATACTATAATATTTATTAATCATATTGTTAAGAATAAAAAGTAGCTTTGAATATAAATAAAGTAAATAAAAAAAGAATATTAAGTGGATCAAATATAAACAATATATTAGATATTAAAAAATATTATATAAAAATATAAAAGTAACATATATGTAGCTAACAAAAATATGGCAAAGAACTAATAGCCAATTTATTAAATGCTTAATAGTTATTTTCAGTAAACCTTTTGAATGTTGAATAATTAAGAAGTATTACACAAAAATTTTAAAGTAAATATAAAATTAATAGATAAATCTGTATCTTTTCATCAACTCTATAAAATTCATATATTTTTTTTTGAAGAGAAAATGTGTTATACTATCACATGATATAAATTAGACTGAAATAACTAATTTATCATATTTTATTATAATAACATGATTTTTTTATTATTTCAAATTTCAAATTTTAAAATTTTAAAAAGTTCAAAATATTGATATCCTCATCAATACATAATATTATTTAATAAATAAGTATTTATTTTGAATCTTATGTTATGGAATTTCATATAAAAAGTTTATTAATATTGAATAATTAGTTATTTAGATAATTGTGTAATAATATTATCATTAGATTTCAGATTAAGATTTTAAATTTTTAAAAGTTTAAATAATAATATCTTCATCCATATGTAGTATTTAATGATTAGGTTAATCTAATTTATACATTATCTTTTATTCAATTTCATAATAGGCATAAACAATTACCCTTTACTAAAAACCATTTACTGTATTAAATTTTTTTTATCGAGGTGTTCAAAAACTTATGAATACGCATTTATAGAAATACTGTACGATGTCAATTTTCCAAAAGATAATCGTACAACATGCACAATTGACACTGCATACGTAAGTATTGAGTTAAATACTGTATTGGTCAACGTATTTTAATCTAATTTTACGATCATTAAACGTTATCAGAATTGAACCAGTGTTATATCAACATCCACAGAGATGACTCATTCGTACAATTCTGACTATTTTTATCTAAGTGGAAATAGTATCGGAAAGGATGAACATAAGGAATTCGAATATTATCAAAAATCAGCAGAGATGGGTAATGCGTTAGGAGAAAATAATGTTGGTAACTGTTATGAAAAAGGAATTGGAGTTGAAAAAGATGAACATAAGGCATTCGAATATTACCAAAAATCAGCCGAGAAGGGTAATACAAAAGGAACAAATAATGTTGGCAACTGTTATAAAAAAGGAATTGGAGTTGAAAAGGATGAACATAAGGCATTCGAATATTATCAAAAATCAGCAGAGATGGGTAATGCGTTAGGAGCAAATAATGTTGGTAACTGTTATGAAAAAGGAATCGGAGTTGAAAAAGATGAGCATAAGGCATTCGAATATTATCAAAAATCAGCCGAGAAGGGTAATACAAAAGGAGCAAATAATGTTGGCAACTGTTATAAAAAAGGAATTGGAGTTGAAAAAGATGAATATAAGGCATTCGAATATTATCAAAAATCAGCAGAGATGGGTAATGCGTTAGGAGCAAATAATGTTGGCAACTGTTATGAAAAAGGAATCGGAGTTGGAAAAGATGAGCATAAGGCATTCGAATATTATCAAAAATCAGCAGAGAAGGGTAATACAAAAGGAACAAATAATGTTGGAAACTGTTATAAAAAAGGAATCGGAGTTGAAAAAGATAACCATAAAGCATTCGAATATTATAAAAAATCAGCCGAGATGGGTAATGTATTAGGAACAAATAATGTTGGTAACTGTTATGAAAAAGGAATTGGATTGAAAAGGATGAACATAGGGCATTTGAATATTATAAAAAATCAGCCGAGATGGGTCATGCAAAAGGAACATGTAGTGTTGGCTACTGTTATAATGAGGGAATAGGAGTTGAAAAGGATGAACACAAGGCATTCGAATATTATCAAAAATCAGCCGAGATGGGTCATGCAAAAGGAACATGTAGTGTTGGCTATTGTTATTATGAGGGAATAGGAGTTGAAGAAGATGAACACAAGGCATTCGAATATTATAAAAAATCAGCCGATATGGGGGATTCTGACGGCTTATGTCACGTTGGATATTGTTATCGAAATGGAATAGGAGTCGAAAAGGATGAACACAAGGCATTCGAATATTATCAAAAATCAGCCGAGATGAGTCATGCAAAAGGAACATGTAGTGTTGGCTATTGTTATTATGAGGGAATAGGAGTTGAAAAAGATGAACACAAGGCAAACGAATATTATCAAAAATCAGCCGAGATGGGGGATTCTGACGGCGTATGTCACGTTGGCTATTGTTATCGGAATGGAATAGGAGTTGAAAAGGATGAACACAAGGCATTCGAATATTATCAAAAATCAGCCGAGATGGGTCATGCAAAAGGAACATGTAGTGTTGGCTATTGTTATTATGAGGGAATAGGAGTTGAAAAGGATGAACACAAGGCATTCGAATATTATCAAAAATCAGCTGAGATAGGTCATGCAAAAGGAACAAATAATGTTGGCTACTGTTATCAAAATGGAATAGGAGTTGAAAAGGATAAACACAAGGCATTCAAATATTATCAAAAATCAGCCGAGATGGGTGATGCGTTAGGAACAAATAATGTTGGCTACTGTTATCGAAATGGAATAGGAGTTGAAAAGGATAAACACAAGGCATTCGAATATGCTCAAAAATCAGCCGAGATGGGGGATTCTGACGGCATATGTCACGTTGGCTACTGCTATGTAAAAGGAATTGGAGTTGAAAAAGATGAACATAAGGCATTCGAATATTATCAAAAATCAGCCGAGATGGGTTATGCATCCGGTACGTATAATGTTGGCTATTGTTATCACAATAAAGTTGGGGTTGAAAAGAATGAACATAAGGCATTCGAATATTATCAAAAATCAGCCGATATGGGGGATTCTGATGGAGCATTTCAAGTTGGCTATTGTTATGTAAATGGAATTGGAGTTGAAAAAGATGAACACAAGGCATTCGAATATTATCAAAAATCAACTGAGATGGGTAATGTGTTAGGAACAAATAGTGTTGGTAACTGTTATAAAGAAGGAATTGGAGTTGAAAAGGATGAACACAAGGCATTCGAATATTATCAAAAATCAGCAGAGATGGGTAATGCATCGGGAACATATAATGTTGGTCACTGTTATTTTTATGGAATTGGAGTTGAGAAGGATGAACACAAGGCATTCGAATATTATCAAAAATCATCTGAGATGGGTAATGCATCGGGAACTTATAATGTTGGCTATTATTATAGAAAAGGAATTGTAGTTGAAAAGGATGAACATAAGGCATTCGAATATTATCAAAAATCAGCTGAGATGGGTGATGAAAGTGGAATGTATGCGGTTGCTGGATTCTATAGAAATGGAATGGGAGTTGTGAGAAACTTACAAATGGCTACGCATTGGTATCAGATGTAAGCAAAATTTTTAATCTATGTATTAATATAGATACCATAAGCTAACAATGATTTGCTAACAATTAGGGAAAGAAATCGATTATTGAGTAAATATAGCGACATTACTATGCTATTATTTATCTTTATTTATCCATAATCAAATAGTTTATCTATTTAGTTTCGAATGAATCAATGCTTAAAAACTCTGATATTGACGGTGAACTTAAAAAAATACTTTCTGAAAGTAAGCATTCGTTACTTTGGATTCCTTGCAGTGAATTTGAAAACATTAAGAAAATAGGGCAGGGAGGATTTGCAACAGTGTTTTATGCCCGTTGGGGTACTAGAGGTGTTGCGCTTAAATTACTTCACGGATCAAGAGATAGTCATAAGGAGTTTATAAAAGAGGTAATTTTATTTCAAATATTAGACGTTATACTATTTTAATCTTTCCCTAACCTTTTTTTTGCGTTAAAGTTAAAAGCATATTGCGATATTGGATATAAAAACGAAACATTTTTAAAATGTTTTGGAATATCTAGAGACGAAATCTCTAAAGACTTTATTCTTGTTACTAAATGTGCAGTAAAGGGTTCTTTGCGCAGTAACCTTCATTTAGTGGCACAAAATTCGTGGAACGATAAGTTAAAATTACTAATTAGTATTGCTTCTGATCTTGAAATAATTCATTCACAAAATATTATTCACCGAGATTTACATAGTGGTAATATACTACTAGAAAATTTATATAGTGCTTATATTGCTGATTTAGGTCTTTCAATATCGACTGATACAAATTCTGAAGGTGTTTTTGGGATTTTGCCATACATTGCGCCTGAAGTTCTTTGTGGCTCACAATATACCTTAGCATCAGATATGTATTCATTTGGTATAATTATGTGGGAAGTATCTTCTGGAAAAGTTGTTCCTTTTAATCATGAATCTCAAGATCAATTTAAAATTCAAATTTGCAATGGATTTCGACCAACTATTATTGAGGGTACACCGCCAAGTTATATAGATATTATGAAAAGATGTTGGAATGAAAATCCAAAGAATCGTCCACTTGCCGTAGAAATTGGCAGAACTTTTATAGAATGGCAAGATGATCCAAAATTTTTAGCTGAATTAACCAAGTTTGATAAAATATTAGAAAATAAGGAAAATTCGTATGTACAAACACACACAGAAACAATTTATGCAAGTGAATTTATTCCTTATACCAAATCGTGTTGCTACGGTAAATAATATTTATTATTTCTTTTTCTTATTTGTATAGAACATTAAATTGACTGTGTTTATATATTATAGACAGCAAAATACGCAATCTAAATATCAAACAGTAATTAATCCTTAGAGTGTGTCATACCGGTCTCTATCGTCAGATATTGGCAGGGTATTATTTAAATAAGAATTAAAATCATATTTTCTGCCTTCAAATATAATTATCTATTTTGATAGATCGTCTGTAGTACTGCAGTTAAGAGTTATACGTTGCCAAATAATCCAACAATATGCATATTTTAGATCAAATTTTTAATTAGTCTCTTAAACGTTTGAATCTTAGTTTATTTAATGTATGAATAATTATCTTTATGCATTCAGAGCAGGGCATAAATTTTATTTTAAAACGAAGGTGAATTTGATTGGGATAATTTTAGAACCGATACTATTGTTGTCGTCACCGGCGAGTCTGTCTCTAAGACGGCACATTCTTTGCGTGACGATAATCCAAAACCCTTGGATTACGGCGATAAATATGGTAAGGCTTTAACTCTGAGGCGGGTTACAATTTGACCGGTTTCCTTGCACTTACTAATTTCTTCTTGACCGTCTCTCTAGGCGCGTCTCAAGATTACAAGTGTAACTACTCGAGGCGAAAGTAACAACGGTGTCTTCCTTAAAGTCTGTAACTTAGTTATAGCGACGTTAGCTGTGGGACTACTTTTTCTGGTGCATAAACTTAGGGGTCACTTGTGTGCTATCGTGTAAAAGGAAGTAGAACTTTTGATTTAATCATTAATTATACAAAATATTTAAAATGTCAAAAATATCCAAAGTATCCAAATATACAAAATACGGTAGAAACAATTTTTTCTTGTTTGCTTTTTGTGCCGTGGTTAATTCCCTTATAACGATTTTTTAGAATATAAGTTATGATGCGTATAATCTTCGATCGTTTATATTTTTTTTAAAGAAAAAAATCAAACATTAAAAGCAAAAAATTTTTTTGTTTTTTATTTTATTTTATTGATGTTTGATAGCTAGATTAGACTTTGATTTCAATTATCGAAATAGTAATGTATAGACTATCTTGTGTCATTAAATATAGTCAATTATAGAATTCCCAAAACACAATACAGTAGTTGCATATACGTACATTATTTGCTACATTATTGTTATTTTACTTTTATTTCGAAGACACAAAAAAGTTGATAGATTCACAATCTTGTATTTATTAAGATCAACTATACTGTACTACTTAGATGGTAATTAAATCTAGATTTGTGAAACTTTGAGCTCAAAATAATCTTGGTTTTGACACCAAGATCAACAAATACATTTTTAATTCATCCAATTTTTACACTCATAACATGCGTAAGTTCCTTTATTTAATCATTGAAGGTTACTTATTTTTTTGTTTATCCTACTGTGTTTGTACTTCCACAAACACGTTTGACAAATACCTGTGCCTTATTTAATTCATGATACGCTTTACTCGCATCCTTTACAATCATTTCAGATTTTAATTCCTCTTACAAAAATATGAGCGAAGTGGATAACGAAAAGTTAAATGATATCTGGAGAAATGGATGGCAGAATATCGACTATGCTACTAACATATCGGTTGAATCAATTTTGGGCAATCTACGAAATTTATTCCTTGAAAAATTTCATTTACTCAATGAGCCTGAAAAAAAAGAATTAATGAGTCGGTTCGACTCTTTCGCAGACAAATGGCATGTCGAACATCAAGATAAGAGTCCCAAATTATGCGAAAGGTGTCAGGGTTGGGCTTATGCCTCTCAATATTGTGAGAACTGTATTCGTGATTTTTTTAAGAAAAATTTTGGAAATTGGACTTCAGGCAATGGCGAAATCGACAAGGTTATTCAAGATGCTCAGTTAAATGCAACGTGTCCAGACGTGGTGACCGAATGGGTACCTTTTAATGATCTGGAGAAAGTTGAACATAAGACCGAAAGTTCTCGTTCCATTATTTACTCGGCAGTCTGGAATAAAGGACCATTTAACAAATATAATCCAGAAACTAATGCGGTTGAACGATTAGGTGCAACAACTATTATCCTTAAGAAAGTCAAGAATTCAGATAAAATGGATGAGGATTGGTTTAAAGTATGTGTTAAATGACCTTAATACATGAATTAATCTACTATGAAATTCACATATTAAATTATCCTTTAGGTTATTACTAAATTTAAACTTCACAGGCTTGTCTTGTTTACAGCTTCATTCTATGGAATAACAAAAAATCCTACGACGCAGGAATACATGATTTTATTAAAGAAATATGATTATAATTTACGGGAATATTTATCAATTAATCATTCAAGGCTCTCGTGGAATAAAAAATTTTATCTCGCCTTTCGAATTCTGTCCAAAATCGATGGAATTCATACATCATCCACAACCAGTATAAATACAAGACCTGGTTTCATTCATGGAAACTTGCACCCAGGAAACTTGTTATGTGATAAGACAACCGATCAATTCTTTATTGCTGATATGGGGCTTTATGGAATAGTAGATAATTTCTCGGTTGACTTTTATGAGAACCTTCCATTTACTGCCCCAGAATTATTAGAGAAAAAAGAATGCACCTTAAAGTCTGATATTTATAGTTTTGGAATGATTATGTGGGAGATTTCATCTGGTGAACCGCCTTTTAACGATCGGAAATACGATGCGGATCTCGCTCACTCTGTTATTAATGGAGAGCGACCAAAATTTGTTGATGGAACTCCATCGGAATATGCTAATATTGTAAAAGAATGTTGGGATGCTAATCCAGAAAAGCGTCCGAGCTTACATTCCATATACTTTAGAATTATATCTAAATTTAAAAATTAAAAGGTTTAGAACCTGGAATCATTGTCTAAAGACATCTAAAGCAATTTGTTAATCTTATCGATATTATATTTTTGATATCATCAATATTACTTATTTGATTTTTATTATTTTTGTGGGCTTTTATTACATTTATTATATATTTACTACAGTATTTTATTAAATATAAACATACATGATACAGTACAACGGTGTTGACCCTATGAGTTATGAATATACGATCGAGGAAAGTGATTTTTATGGTGATTAGACTCTAATTTTGATCTGGCTGGTTCTAGATACCAGCTTTTTCTATCAAACTTGTCACACCAGCCTATTACAGTATTGTTGAAATTGCCTTTTAGTCATGGCTAAGTACAAGAAAGTTTTGAGGATATATGCGAAGCAACTATCAATTATATTTTTCTAAATAAATGTGATTTAAATAATACTTGTATTGCAATACCGCGGGAGTTTCTCTTATACAGAATCGCCTAGCAATTGTATTATGGAATTGGCGACTGATTTTTAAGGACGAACCATTGGATATAAAGTAACTTGTCACAATCGCCGTCGAAGGGTGTGGAGGAAGAGTACTTTCTTCCATGGTTTAGTTAACAGCTTGAGTGAATATTTGTACAACTTTTAGTTTATCTTTCCGCGGGAAGTCTTACAAAATTATGTGGATTGCGCTAACATACTGTATATACCTTTATTTACTTAATAATTATTGATGAAATGTGTTTACTAACTGTAATTGTTATCGAAGCCAAAATTATTTCTTTGAAGATTTCATGAGTGTTTTTTCTGAAGGTCATATCTGGTTCTAACTTTATTCATACGAAGCTCCCCTAATATTCAATGGTCTCATGATTACTTCTATATGTAAAATAAATAAACATATATACAGTATATAGATCAAGCAAGTTACATATGCTATATGTTAATCCTAAAGGCTAACATTTTTTGAATTACTGTAATTTAGATACATGAGAAACTGTAAAGTCAATAGTTAGGAAAGTAAGTCTATCCATTAACTATTGAGGCGTGTTTTCGGCTTGGCTAGTTATACTTTAACTTTAATGTTAATTATATACATTCAACAGACAAAATCTTTGATATCGGATTAATATTGCAATTTTTTCCTCTTTTTGACTCCATCCATTCACTCTGCCTCATATTTCACAGACCTATTCGCTCCACCTCCTGTTTCGCGAATCCGCTCATTCACCTTACGTTTCGTAAACCTATCCACTTTTCGAATCTTTTGGATTTGATCGTTTGTCAATTTTGAAATAGAATTTGCACTTTATGCTTTAAGATACTTGATTTTATAAATGTCTATTTTTTCGAATAATTTATACGTCCTTACACGATATTTCTGGAGCTGTAATCCTTTTGCCTTTTTCTCGCCAATGCTACCGATTCTGTTTTTATAAGATTATTATATTCAATTACGGATTCTTTTCTATAGTTAATCTAGCATAAGCTTTCTCCCTGGTTAGCTTTTGTAGCACAATAATTGTACTGTATCAGAATTTTAAATTTCAGTCACATGATTGAATCCGAAATACGTAATACAGTATCCTGAATATCACCTTTACTTTGATTCTAATCTCAAAACTTTTTTCAGTTTTCGAGTCCAGAGATTCTGGTGTCAACATGATTGCATCGGCGGAGTTAAGTTATTATGTGATTCTTGAAGTTTTTTTTTCCAGCTTTCTCTCTTTTACCTCATTACCAATCCACTCCTTATGTATCGCTTTTATAAAATCTAGGATCTCGGCGGAATCGTTACCTACAATGTATTGTGGTAAAGAGGCTGTTGATGTTTCAGACTCCGTTGAAGATTCAGATTGAGTTGAGCTATGTTCTATTTTAGACAATGGATTAGGAATATGCATCATAATGGCTCTCGATAAGTGGTGAAATATCTTTTATAGATGGGCCCTAATTATTAGTAATAGCCTACGTCTGTTTCTGATGCAAGTTCGTAATTCTATCTTAAGCCCAGTATTTTCTTCTGTAATCTGTTCTAATCTTGGCGCTCTCTTCTGTATCTGTTTTAAAGCTCGGCATTTTTGGTTTCAAGCTCAACCTTTTCGGCTTCAAGCTCAGATTGCATGATTTAGTGGTAGTTTGTATACATCTGATTTTTTATTTAAATGTATAATTAAAAGGAGCGAATAGATGTCCATTTTCACAATCTTTATCATTATTTTGATGCATGCTAATAGTTCAATGGTTATTTATAACGCAATGAACAAGATACCAAAACGTTTACATGATCAATTACAATTTGAAATGTTATTACACATTTAAATTACTTATTAAATATTATAAAAACCTTCTTGTTAAATGATTTATTAAAAACATTTTGACTGAATGTCAAGACCACTTTCTCTTTTTCGCGTCTACTGGTTGGGCTTTCTTTTTTTCGGGCGTCAAATCAGTTTGTGTAACGAACAGACGTGCATTTTCATTATTATCGGGTGTACGGGTACACGCATCCTGAATATAAATTTTCAGATCAGTCAAACTTTTTTCGAGCAATTCCTAATGATACGGCAGTACAACAATAAAATTTCGTAAATAAGTGTATGAAACTAATGTAATATAATTAGATCAGAACGAAAACAAACCTTAAACTTGATAAATGTTGGTACAGAAGGTTTTATTAACCCCACTTCAACAGCGTTCGTAGGTAATTTTGATCGTAAAACCTCACAAAAAACATACAGTCCACGAAATGGTATTGACATTTCATATACAATTATTTCATTATCTATGAAAAGTAATAGAATGTTAATTTTGTAAAACATTAACAAATTTTAAGTTGGCATACTTACAATGAACGTGTAGACCGTACAATTTTAATAAACTCAAGTTCATGTTTGCACCACCATACTTTTTCACAATCCTATTAATGATAACCTTTAAATTCTTGGCAATTTTAAGTTTGTCATTAAAAAAGTGTGAATGATAAAGCTTGTTCGGTGGCCCACTGATTTCCCCAACAGAGAACTCAAGGTCAATTGGCTTCATAGACCAAATGATGTCTATTTTATGACCTGCATTACGGCCTTCCTCATCATCCTTTCCCCGATTACGATCTTCTAATGAAGCGAATAAACATTTTTCGCCACTATGTAAAAGTACAATACAATTTTGTTTAAAAAATGATATCAAAAATTTTATAACATGTTATTCATATACCTACAAACAAATATTCATTTCCTGGTGCGTGCCTCGGAAGAGACTTCGAATTAGAGGAGTAAAGAATATTTTCCTATACTCAAATTCGGACAGATTGTAATTCGTTAAATCGTTATCCCTTTCGATTGATTCAACACTGAGAAAAAAAAAGAAAACTTGAATATAAGATCAAATAAGGTATAGGAAGCATATTTATTAAAATAGCTTTTAATTATTACATAATATTCAAGTAATCCCATATAAATTTTGTATTATTATTAACTCGCATTTTCAAGTAGCTTCCGTCCACAAATTTGCGGAACTCCTTTGTCTACATCGTGAGATGTTAAGAAAATTTAGAGCAAAGCAGCAAAATAATTACATTAAAAATCATAAAACTATTGATACCTTGATAAATTCAATAATGTAATCTTTCATTTCGTTGTTCGTATTAGGTGTTGGTGACGGTATTAACTGTTTTATCTTATGCACTGCATTGTCAGGTAGTGATCGTATAAAATCACTATTCGAATCTGGCGTGATATCTACGATGTCATAGAATGCTAGACTAAAAATTTCAACATCAGTACATAACATTAGATCTGTTCAAATTTGCCATATACTGAACACACGTAATTAAAAAAAAATGCTTACTCAGTGCGCGGTCGAACCTTTACTTGTTTCCATCTTGTTAGTTCTTCCTGTAAATCAATGCCACATAAAATCCATTTATTCCCATCATTTCGAATGGTCTCTTTGGCACTCATTTCCAGTGCATCGTTTATCCTATTCAAACGACAGTGAGTATTCTTTCTTCGTAATCTTTAGCATAAATAATTACAGTACTTCTCTTCGTTTCCTATAGTGTCTTTTCCTAATACGATTTCAATCCGCGGTGCTACCAAAGACACAAACTGTTTGTTATCATCATAGTTATTGATGGTTGTATTTTCAGTTTGTGTTTGAGCTGCCAAAGAAATATTAGAATCATCGTCAAGATTATTCCCTTCGTTATCGTCATCGTAATCATTATCACTAGAGGTGCTTTCAGTTTGAGAAGTATCATCATTATTAACGAGTTTACGATCATTGTCGCTGGTTGTGTTCCCAGTCTGTCTCTGAACCAATGAAAATATTATTATTAGCATTATTTCATAGAATAAAAAAATAACAAATAACTTACCGATTTTCTATCTAGTTCGTCGTCTAATTGCTTATGAAAAGAAATATGGGCTTCGCGTTTTCGTTTTTTTACTTTCCGCTAATATTCAAAGAATTTTGCTTTTATAACTGTTTAATCAGCTCAAGTAAAAAAAAAAAACTACGTACATTGGTTTTTCTATCTTCTATCAAATCTTCATAACATGCCCAATCCTCCCTATATTCGTCATTATCCCATTTTCTTCTCAGACTTAATAACTTCTTAGAATCTGGCGCTTCTTGCAAAGCCTGGTTTAGCCGTAGCCCGTACTCGTGATGAGCCTTTGAACTACTACGATATTTGAACCTCAAAAAAAAGTTCAACGGACGAGGATCTAAGTGATTCAGCAAATAACTTCTTTGCTCATCTCGACGCGTTTTCCTATGAGTCATTTTTGATGAAGATTTTGAATTGTGTCGAGTCATTATACTGTATTTATTTATTACAGGAATCACGTGTGATCAAACACGCGTCACAGTCTGGTTTACTATTGGTTTTATAATACACTCTTCATACCTTTATGGTTTAATAAATAAATATTATCATGTGTCAAGTTTTTTATGACCAATTTTTTCTGTTTCTGCAGGGTGTATTTTTTTTTATTATTTATGATATAAAAAAATAACCTCATAAAATTTACTTTACGGATTTTTGATCAGACAGTCAAATCGTACAAATAATGAAGTCAATATTGGATATATGTGCCAAAAGTTCAATTTCAATTGCTCGTTTACCTAAATTTGGGGAACTTTATTAATAATATTATGTCGATGCATTATTGATTATTACGATTAAATAGAAGTGTAGGGGCAGAGGCTAAGAGGAAAGATCAAGGCAATAAAATCCACGCCTGTCGGCTTTTGGCATTTGAATCTATAAATACTGTACTTGCCCTTTATTAAGAGAATAGTAATGATCAAAATCATATGACCAAATTTTAGCGACGGCTCGTCTGTAATTAATAAATGAAATATTCGTTAAAATATAGATCAAAAATATACATCTCTCTCTTGAGGCCTATTATAACATGATATTATTTGCTTTACTTTGTGGCCATCAGCAGAGTTTAAGTTGCTATTTTGTGGTGCAGAAAAATTCTCCCCATGCGTCACTCGTGCAGCGCCTGTGTAGGTGTACTTTCGAGTGAAATTTTCCACCATATATGAGTTACGGGATCTACACCGAATTGCAAGAATTTTTAATTAAATATTGAGGAACCAATATTGCTCTAATATAAATTAACTTAAATTTTACCTAATAAAAGTTTATAAATAGAATAAGCTTTATCAAATAAAAAAATTTTAATAAAAAATTATTATATTTTTAAAAAAATTTTTTTATCAAATAAATCAATTTTACTTAAAAAATAATTTATTAAAATAATAAATAATAACATTTTATTTTTTTTTATTTTCAATAAAATTAATGAGATATGAATTTCTTTTATTTTATTAAGAGTCGTAACAGGCAAAATAATGATTTTAAAAGATTATATTTATAATAGGTATTATGATAATGTAATCATAGACATACTGTATATTTAACACAATGAAGATAAAATGTGAATATAATATATTAGATATTATACATGCCACATAATAAACAATGATACTGTGCCATCACATGACCAATCTATACTGAATAGCATGAAATTTGATTCTGTCATGACCAGTCAATATAATAACTCTGAGAAATAACAATAACAATATAGAAATTGTTCTATAATTATTATAAAATCTAGCTAAAAGTATATTATTTTTTTTTAAATGCCAAGTGAGGTCTTTCTCAAGTCTTTATTAATTATATGTAATAAATGTAATACATTATATACAAAATCAATAAAGTATGAAATATATGACAATACATATTGACCTGCTACCAAGAGCAGATATATTATTGAAAAAAACTTGAAAGAAAAACCTGAGAAACCATCTGCTATGAAAAAATAAAAAATAAAAAAAACATTTCAGACAAGATCACCAATTGTAAAAAAGAATAATAGAAGTCTGATTTAAGAAAGAAAATATTGATAGCGTATGAGATGGACTATATGCTACTTAAATATAAGTAAGACATATAGTTAATATTTTATGAAGAGTAAAATGTTATAGTGGTGATATGTTTAGGATTTATGAGCATATTATCTTTGAATCAACAATTCCTTCTGCAGGGCACAAACCAAATGTGTCTACCTAGATTACCACTTTTTTTTCGATAGCTGGGCACGACTCCAGTAGCAATAAAAGTTCACTGGTTTAAGCTGCCAGATTATGGGACGGAACTCACTAGTATTTCACTTCTACTTACAATAAAAGTATTGCTTTTACTCACATTGGTTAGGCTTTGGCTGCCTTTTTTCTTTAATAGTAGCATTGCTACTTATGGATCACAATTCTATTATTGAGATAATAAATAGTCATATGGTTAGTAAAAGAGTATTGTAATTGAGATATAAGTAAGTCGGGTAACTGGAGTCTGCTCCAATTGCTTGTTTTGTTGTTTAGATGCATATAGAGTAAAGATTATCAGAACTTGTGCAGGGCACAGGTCATATGCTCTCTCAATCCAGTAAGTTATCAGATTATTTCTTTGTTGTTGTTATTGTTGTTGTTGCTGTTGTTATTGTTGAGTGTGATAATTTTTGTTAAGAAAACTGACTATAAACAGGTTTAAACAGTTTTGGTTTTGTTATTAAGGAGTGGGGAAATTTTATTGGTTGTCTATTGGATGTAGATTTTTGATAGAGTAAAATTGATTATGGTTTTTAAGTAAATTTGAAAAGAATATTGAAAAAAAAAAAATAAGATGAAATATTGATTTTGAGATAGAAAGAAAAATAATAAATTTATAAAATTTGTATTAAGATAAATATTAGATCCAGTAACTTTATTTGAATGTGTTGTTAGGATTGAGTTTGTATTATAGAGAAAAGAAGAGTAAAGAGAAGTGCAATTATTATAATCATATAGAAAGGAGGTATCTAAAAATAAAAAATTATGAAAAAAGGTTGCCATGGATCTTTTCCCATGCAACCAAGAGCTAAAGAAGATTTCCAACTTGCTTAGGTCTTGACCAGAGACCCTATCCTGATGAACAGTGTTTCTTAAAGTCTTTATATCCTTTGGATTTAAAGCTTATTTGCTTTAAAAAATAAGGAAAGGAAAACACTTCTTGAAAGAAGATTTCCTAAAAGGAAATTTTCAAAAAATCAACAGTAAACAGGTGAAAGTTTTTAAAAGTATATTATTTTATATTTAGTATAGTCACTTTATTTTATGAAATTATAAAAAAATGTATAATTAAGACAATATTATTTATAAAGTACAAGTAATACAGAAAGTAAGAAAAACTTGATCAAATCATGCATCTCAAATTACCTATTTGTTATTTTAAAAACATTAGTAACAATTAGTAACAAACTTGAAATTTGCTTATAACAAAGTATATAATTTAATGATTTGTATTTTCTGAAAATTAATAAAAAATTTTAAAATTTGATAACAATAAATCTTTATTTATCAATAAATCAAAATTATTAATAACTGTTATTAATTTAATATCAAGATTATTTTTATTTAAACTAATGTTATCAAATAGTTTTTTATCATTAATTTCTTTAATATTAATAATAATATTATCAATTTTAACAATTTCATTAATTTTATAATTATTTTCTTTAATAATAATATTTATAAATTATCAAAATTTAATTCCAAACTCTTTCCCACTCGCAAACAATTACCATATTAGGAAACACAGCGAAAAGAAAGAGATATGAGTTCAAACAGAACTCTCAGAGGCACCCTGACCTCAACTAGGCCCAACTACAATCTGAACGAGCTCACCAAAGGTACGGCCAGCCGGAAAAGCAGAGAAACAACACCATATCCAGCACAAAAACCAGCAAAGAAACAATCCCAAACCGAAGCGAAAAACGACAAAACGAAAGTGACAGAACAGGACCAAACCCAAACGATTCTAAAAACAACCACAAACCAAACCACCTACGGAAAAGAACAACCAGACAATGAGAACCAGAATAAGGCCACAGAAAAGCCCAAGAACATCACACAAGAACCCGAAACACACGAACTCTGGAGTGACATCTATGAACAAGAGAACTCCAACCCCCATGCAGGAACAACCACAGAACCTCCCACTAGACAGGCAAGCACCTCCCAGGAAACAGACAACCCTCACAGATGGGCAAGAATAGATGACTCCGATGAAGATATGGAGACGGACCACCAAAACACAACATGGAATACACAAGACAAAGGAAAACAACCAATGCACCAATGGAGCAAGCCGAGACCCCGATCCCCATTCGACAGAAGTATTAGATATGGACGCCAACGAAGCAAAGTAGGAATCGAAGCAAAAGTTCTTCCTGGAGACACAACTGGAAAGAAAATCCAATATCTCACCAAAGCACTAGGCTGCCCCGAAGGACTCATTAACATCCGCAGCGAAGGAAGGAAAGACAAAGAGCTGATCACTGCCACATTCGGAGACTACCATGTGGCAGCACAAGCATGCACCATAGACCTACCCAATTTGGAAAACACACACCTGGATTTTATCCCCACGCACGACCCTATCCAAAAAAGGGAAAATAGTATCAGAGTATGGGACATCCCCCTGAATGCAAGATCCATAGAAGTGCAACAAACTTTTGCCAAATACGGACAGATCACAAGTATCTCAATGAGCACACAACAAATGTGGCAAACAGCCACCATTACATTTGAGGACAAGAACAGCA
>CAJVPV010000607.1:0-20398 GCA_910591835.1 Acaulospora morrowiae | reverse complement strand
CTTATCGCAATAGCGTATGAGAGATATTGTTTCTTTCACGATGTATACCTTGACATATACAAATCAAATAAAGAAATAATGTTTACCTACAAAAAAAAAAAATAATAAATAATTATTTAAAATAATAATAATATAATTTATAAACTAGTTATAAGTAAAAGTAATTTTATAGTATTTATATATTTATGTTTAAATTTTTGCTCAATTTCAATAAGTTTTTACTAAGTTATATATATTAAGAAAAACTTCAAATAATTTTGAATATTCTTATATATATAGTATGGTGCAAAAAAATGACAATTCTATTTTTAGTTATAACTTAATAAGTAATTATTAAAAATTTATAAAAATTTATAAATATATAGTTAAATATCTTATAAATAACTTTATTTAATATTGTTTTAATCAATATATTAATATTTTTTAAAATAATTTAATTTTTATAATAAAAAAATTTATAAATATATATATATATATATATATAAAGTGGTTGAAAATAGGTAAAAAAAATTTTTTAATATTTTTATATATTATTTTTTTAATAAATTTATTAATTGAATTAAAAGTTATAATTTTTTTAAAAAAAATTTTATAATCTTATTTTTGAATCTATTTTTTAATATCTTTAACTTTAAAATAAAATATATTAAAAAAATCTTATTATTATTTAAAATTATTTAATTGTTTTTTTTTATTATGTCATCAAAATTAAATTATAAAAAAATTATTTATGAAATTATTAATTAAAATATAATTTTAAAATAGTTTTTATTTTTTTTGCATCATACTATAAATAACTATACAATTGTATAATAAAAAAAAATCACTTAATAAATTATATACCCAATTTGTTTTTGTATAATAAAACTTATTTTTTTTGTTTATAATTCATCAATCATATAGTATTTTATCAAGAGAAAAGTGCAGGTTATAGAAAAATTAGTTAAATATAGAAAAGGTAAGCTCACAGTATCTAAAAAACAAGTATAGACTTATTAGATTTAATTTTATTATGATACAAGTTTCAGTTCTGGATTAACAACAGACTTGCCAATAGTAACAACAATACTGTATTAATATATTTATTTAATTATATTTTTAAATCTATAGATCAATTATTGGAAAATATGAAATTGTAAACAAATTTACTTATAAATTAGTTTAAGAAATATGAACTTTAAAATATTTTTAACAAAAAAAATTATTATTATTTTCAAAAATTATTATGTATTTAGAATAATATATAGAATAAATTTATTAAACATAAATAATAAATATTATCAATCTATATCAATAATTAATTTAGATATTAAAAAGAAAAAATTATCATATAAAATATATAAATATCTTAATATTATAAAAAAAATACAAAAGGTCAAATATTATTAATTCTTATTTAACAAATATAATTAAATATATATATTAACTTACAATAAATAATAATAAATAATATTATTTATATAATATCAAATAAGCACCTATTATAATAAAAACAAATATTTAAACTTGTAAAGAATTATTATATGATATATAAGAATTTTACAAAACAAAAAGCAATATTTGATTAGATTATTGTTAAAATCAAAGTATTAGTATTATTATAATTATTTAACCTAAATTATAATAAAAAAATATATAGTATATATTATAAATTTCTAAGATATTATATTTTCTGAAGTAATAACAAAAAAAGTATAGGCATTATAATTATAATTAAAGAAACAATTAAAAATTATATTAAAATAAAATAAAAATATTAGCAAAAAAAATATATATATTGATTAGTATAATATGAATCTATATTTTATCTAAAGATAAATTAGAACACATGTTAACAGTCAAATAAATATAATAAAAATCTTGAAAACCAAAATAAAATTGAAATATTTTAATTTTAATACATTGCAAGATTTTTTTATCAATAATAGATTGTTAGAAATAATATAACTTTTAACAATAAATATACTTACACTAGTTGAAATTCGATTATTCAGCAGTATATCACTCATTAATCATTTAGCATACAATAAATAATTTGTCAAGTATTCATCAAACATTTGTCAACAATTCGACAATTATTGTAGAATTGGAATATGCCAAATTATTGTTAAATGTTTAACAAATTCTTGACAAATTATTCATTATACAGTATGCCAAATGATTGATGAGTGGCATACTGCTGAATAATTGGATTTTGACTAGTGTTATTTTGATTTTTCAACTTTAATATATTAATATCTTCAGAGACATATAACTAAGAATTCTAATTATTTAATTTGATTCAATTTTTGATTCTCAGGTTTATATTAAATTTAATATGTGGATTATAATCTGTTATCATTTTTAATAATATTCCAAATCTTATGCAAGTCTATGCAAGTCTGTTTGATTCCAATTTTCAAGATCATATATATACTGTAACTATTGATATATAAATTCTTCTGAACAAACTACAATAATATATATTTATATATAGATTACATTTAGATTTGTTCAAACAAAACTAGAATCTCATTTATATTGATATTATTATCTCCAATATGCCTACAATTAGTGATTATGTTTGCATATATAAAATTGAATTAGGCAATATACATTACTACAATAACCAAACCTTTTATTTTTTACCAAAACAATAATTTTAATTTTATAAAAACACAGAACCAACATTATAGAAAAAATTTCAAAATCAAATTAAAAATCAAATTAACAAATAAAATTTATATAATAATATAAATAATATAAATATTGTTTGATCGCTTTTCCAAAACCTAGGTTTTAGAATAAATCAAATAGCTCAAAGCCGATATTTGGCCAAAAAACCCCAATATAGTCCTTTATACAAGCGAATTATAGTTATAACATGATTGTATTAGTAACATATGTAAAAACTTGAAATTAATAAAGTATAAAGGGCAAGGCCCAGCTGGTGTTTAAAAAAAAATAATAATATAAATATTGTCATATCCAAGATTTTCATTACCTCTTGTCTAATTTTACTAGAATTTATCCTTGAATTATTGTTCATCTAAAATAATCTTTATATTACTAATATATTATTACTATACATTGTGCTTTTCATGCTATCATTTCTCGAGAATATTTCCTATTTCTTTTATTTCTCGTTATTTATTCAAGCATTTATCTCCATATAAACACATATAGTTAACTGTTCTGATGAAGATAATACTTTTTTTATAATTCAAATAACTCAAATAACTTATATTTATCAATTACACAGATCATATATCAAAATTATGCATAGTATATAAACCTCTATTCCTTCCAGAATTGCGAGGTTGAACTTCTGTTTTATAAAATAATCGTAATATAGTACAGTATATCAAGATATCAAGATCGGATTAAGATAAATAAGAAACAAAAATTATTATTGCTTTCGACTTGATCCAAACGCTTAAATAGGGATACGCTAATATCCTTTTAACCGTCCCCTAGGCGCTTCTCGAGATTACAAGATAACGTAGTTTCTTAAAGTATTATTATAGCGGTGTTAATCTTTAGACAATCTTACAGTTTATAATTTATGAAACCAAGAATTTTTACAGCACAAAATTTATAATAGAATTTAAGGAGCGATAAAGTTGGTAAAAGGAAAGACTTCTCGAGGATTATGAGAAACTATCTTATTTATATGCTGTGAACGCGCTATTATACCTAATGCTATGATTCAATTATTACATTATTCTTATTATCGTTTCGCTATGCGTCACAATATCCAGCACCCATTATACCCATATAATTAAATAATAAGTTTAACTTAATATAATATAATAATATCATCGTTATTATAACCCATGGAAAGTAAAGTCTGTTCTACAACAGTCATCATTTCGTGTGGACCACACACAATAATTTTTGATCGTTTACAACCAAAGTTCCCTGTGTTCAACGTCAATGTATCCGTTACCTCTTCAATTTCTGAATTTAACGACGTATAATTACCCGGTGGTGGCGACGGCGTAGCTGTTTGTAATGATACGGACAAAGTACTACCGCCGGACAACGCATTCTGTGGGCGAGAATAACCCGATGTGTGACCTTCCCAATTTGAATTTGACTCTGAATAATAGTTGTTTTCATAATATGAACTCTCTGTGGGAAAAGGTGATAATGAACGCGTTACATTTCGCATCGTCTCTGTCGTCAGGTCCGAGATTGGGGAGCCTTGACGATCTTGTACTGGTGACTGAATTGATTCATCGCGCAACGAATTTATCCACTCTCTTAAAATCTCATCACCGATAATCCCATGAAATCCTCCCCACGCAGACGGTGGTTTCGAGAGACAATATTTAACGGTAAGCATTCCTCGGCTTGAAAACGCAAGCTCTTCAAGTAATTGGGCATCAATTATATCCTCGACTTCGCGATTACCAAGTAGCAAATTCATTTGCACGCGAGAACCTTTCCCTCTTTTCAAAACTTGTTCAAGGTGATATCTGATCAACTGTGCAAGTAGCCGATATAACATACATGAAAGTATTATGAATTCATCAAAAAGAGAGTAACGATCTGAAAACTTACTTGCAACATTGGTGTGATCCCAGTACCTCCAGCAATCTAAAAAATTGAAGTCATTAGAAGTGACATTCTTAATTTATTTTTATTTATTTTTATATTATAAATACCATATACAACGTTTCCCAGCATCCATCCGAGCTGCTTGGATTCAACAAAGACGTTTTTCCGCTGAAACCATCTTTATCAGGACCCAGATAAGGAGAACCGGGTATAGGTAAACCGACATAGCCGTTTGTTTTAAGGGTCACGCGCATTTGTTTTTCCATAACATCAAATGGCCCACGAACTCGAACTTCATAACCTATTAATTGCTTATTCTAACGAAAACATGCAAGTATGAATATGCGGTTTAATACAGAATGAAACAAAGGTATAATAAATTCGAACCAGATGCTGTGATATGAGACCATGCGGATAAATTTTGACGTATATTGAAAAGGATTTCGACATTGTTCCTTCCAACGGAATATAACTTCTGACCACCACTTGGCCCTTAACTCTGGCTTGAATTTCGATATAATGTCCCGGCAAAAATCTCGAATCATTCGCATTCTTATCTTGGATCTTCACTTGATGTACCTTGGTGAACGTAAATCGCATCACTGGATATTTCGTACTCGCGTTAACTGGTGATTTGCTAGTGAGTTTGTATCGACTAAATTTCTTATGTGAAACCATATCCTCAGCCATGAGACCATCTTTAGAGTTTGTGTTGAGACTCTCGGTCTTATGAATAGGATTTATTTTGATACTTGTTTTTTCACTTTCTTTTATTCGACCGACCACCAATGATGCTAATTTTCTTGTCGCAAATCGACTAATAAAAACACCATATACCCAATGTCATCATCTCATATTCCTCATGACTGAAGCCAAATATTTTGAGAATTAAAATACCTATGAGTATGAGTTGCTAATGGAACAGATAGATAATATTTGACATTCATCCTGTCAATAAATTCTGCAATGGTACTTTTTTTCTGTTTTGGAAAAGTTCTTGTCAGATGTGAAGTGTACTTCTCCAACACTGATGTCGCAATCGATCCAAGGGGTTTTTCATTTGACGACAAGGGAGTCTCGGACAAAATTACTTCTTCATTAATTACATCCTTTTTATGTATGTTGAAAAAGTCTTATAATAAAAAAGAAAAATTAATTGATGATCAAATTGGATTTTGACAGCAAATCGCATATGATATACTGTATATACCTCTTGTGATATCGGTACCGATAACCTTAATAAGAAAATTGTAAGTTGAGATTATGCGAACAAATTGATAAAACCGCACCACGTAATTCTGAACTTACACGCTCGAGAATTTTTGAACCACCCGGGTGAGCTCCAATCCATTTTCTCACGTTCACAACCAGGTTATCACAAACTACAAAATAGGCCTAAATTGCATGCGCAAAAAAATGGTTCAGAATCGGCATGATGTTTTCCTTTTAAAGTGGTAGTTTTTACTAACCCCGCTCTGAACGCGTTCATTAAATTCATCCCAAGTAATTTCCGGTAAATTCAAATATTCCTTATGATTAATATAAGTATGTATCATCGATCTTTTTTCGATAGACGACTCATTTTCGTCCATGCAAATCAATTTTTTTAGCGTGCCTTGTCGAATCCACCAAAATTCACCAAATGCAAAGATCGAAACTATCATAACAAGCCAACATATATATGCTGCCTTATATGGAGTTGAATCGCTGGTAAAATGTCAATGAAATTAGCCTATCATAATTTATATAGAGCAAATAAATCAGTACAGCAAGATAGGCACACGCTTACTAATCATAAGTACTGCAGAAGATATCGATGCCTTGCAATAAATAAAATTTGTAAATACAGAATGCCAAAGACATTGTTCTAATGACCCAGTATGCCAGGAAAATTCGACTCACCGAGATATACATTGGCCCTATTTTTTTTTTGTTTTGTTTTGTTTTTTCGTAAGAAAAAAGACGTTAGAGAAGTCATCGTGATAATATTCATCGTAGAGAAAACACTAATGTAGAATAGTTCATACCAAGCCGATAGAAGTAAAATAGCCCCAAAAAATTTATGAGTGCGTTTCACGAAACGAGGATAGCCCTGATGAATGACATTATTTGGGATTATACATAGAACCAGTAAATTAACCGTTCTGTGCAAAACAAATAAATCCACGAATCATTATAAAAACATAAACAACCTTATTAACAGAAACAACGGCTGATTGTCCCCACTTGGCTATTAAGCCTAAAGTGAGTTGAACAAATGAACAGGAAAATATGAACAGACTCAACCTAATTTATAAAAACAAAAAATTATTGAGTGTGACTGTTTCGCATTGATAAAAAAAAAGTTCACTTTACCATGCATGTGGCGACTGGGTATACTGCACAGTCGTAATAGCGGCAACACCAACTGTTGATACTAACGCACCTCCAAACAATTGAGCAAATCGATGAATAGTGAGATGGTCGTTGCGATGCTAATAACAAATAAATAGATGAGATGAGAACAAAAGAATAGGCGCGAATATGAGAATTAATTAAGCCACCTTAAAATATCGAACCCAGAAAACTGAAGTCGGGAATAGAATGCTATCGCATGCCACATAAATACATTATATTAGTTCGTTATAAAATAAGAGTAGATTACATAGCATCAATCCTTAACATACCACCAAACAAAGAACATACAAGCACCATGAATTGCCTTTGTGGTCAACTGCATACTCGTTATAACCGCCGATGAAATGATATTATCATAAAAATCGATATACATCAAAATACGGTTGTTTCCGTGATAAGAGAACTGAGAGCTAGTTGGATTGTAGGCCATGATCACTGGTCATGTTTGAAATATGCGATTAAAGAGAAGTTTACAAAAATATTAAATGAGATATATTGTTTACAGACGTACATTTCATGGTTCCATGAACGATAGGCTTTTTTCCCGGTCTCGCAGCATCCATTGACCGTGTAAATTCAACAGTCGCAACACCACTATTACTAAGAGATGCCTTGCGAACAACAACGGTCTGATCCTGATCCTTATCGACTATGGGAGGATGATAAATGTTGGGATCCGCGTGATAGTTCTTCAATGTGATATTTTGACCGTCAATCTGTAAAGCACTGTATAAGTGACTTATCATGTTAAATGCGTGTACATCTTAGAATAGTTTAATGGGTATTTTTACACACAATTCCAATGTAGAAGTCTGCTCCCTGCATTCCAAGATCATCTGGACCAAATCCCTAAAATCATAAACTTTAATAATACCTTTTAACAATCATCCGAGAATTGTCACATATATCCAAACTCTCTCACCATTCCAAACCACCCCTTGCCACCAGACGTTTGTAGCATAACTTTAAAGTCAATGGTCTTGCTCGAGATGCCACCAATCCTATAGAATATGATATACTGAGGCCAGGCTTCGATCTTATTTGGATAATCGGAATCATCACCACTTAATTTTGATTGTGGTTGCACGGTCCAAATATTTTGAGGAAAATAAACGCTGCTATTAATGTTGCGCATGATTATGTCCCTGAATGTGGTGTTTCTCAATATTGCTTTATCGGCGTCGTTAAATGGAGTAGGACTCTTAGGATTTTCCCACCAGAAGATATCCGTATCTCTGACATTTGAAAACTTTAGAAGAAAGATCGTAAATATCTGATTATTTAAATAATCACAACAGACTCATTCCTACCTGTGTTTCAAAACTAGCGCTCAACGTTCTACCAAAATTTGATCCCTCCAAATGATCTTCGCTCAATATACCTACCCAAGCTTCTACTTGATCGACTAATAAAAGAATATTATAAACTACTGTATTACTAATATATGCTAGTGTGTTATTAATAAAATTAAATTTTAGTACCAGAAGAATATACTCTGGCCAAATTTGATTGGACAAGTGGATTGCTAGAAATGTCTGAAAACGAATTCGCCTTTGGGATCCCGAAAGATTGACGAACTACGTTGTAAAATGGAATTCCTAATAATAAAATTTTCTTTAGTAATTGATTTAACTTGGTTAATGTAAACAAGGTCAACAATTGACTGAGAGAATAAGACTCACCGCGCTCTCTAGACCTTATAATATC
Organism: Acaulospora morrowiae; assembly: GCA_910591835.1. Taxonomy (NCBI): domain Eukaryota; kingdom Fungi; phylum Glomeromycota; class Glomeromycetes; order Diversisporales; family Acaulosporaceae; genus Acaulospora; species Acaulospora morrowiae. The sequence continues at coordinate 11,752 of CAJVPV010000607.1, read as the reverse complement.
AAAGGCTGCCAGATCATACGTATTAGGCTCTGAACTAATTACGTTCTTTGTAGCGGATGCCAAAAAGATGTCGACCTCTTCCTGTCGTTGAAGCGCCATTGACCTAAGTACCGTCTCAACCCCAAATGTCGTCAATAGATCCGTTTTATTTAACTGTCTGAACGGTACAGTCGCCACAATTTCAGGAATCTCATTCTGAATTTGGTAGTTATCACTTTAAAAATATTTAAAAATACAAAGTGCCAGTAAATAATCATACTTGTCTTAATTGCGCAATACAACACGTATTAAAAATTGTTTCGCTATTCACGATACCTAAGCTCGCTATGCCCATACCGGAACGCTACCGTGGCAAAGAAAGTGTCTATACCAGGTTTTATGTTCTTATCATACGATTGATAAGCAGGTAATGGATGGCCTAGTATAATACCAAGGTATTCTTCGGTCACGACCTTTTGATAGTACGCTATATTCCAGCGTCTCTACGTATATATAAACTAGAATTAGAAAATGCAAATACAACAATCTTTTCTGTCATACGGTCATTATAATCTATTATATACTGACAGCTTCCTGGAAAAGGTCATCATCCGACCACTCTGGGTGTTGCTTATATAATATTTCACACATTCGATTATGTTCGCGAATCCAAATAGTCTGAATTGCCAATGTGAAAATACTAGGCGATCGTGTTGATACGGCACCCCAAACGAATGCTCCGCCACCGTTTTTAGGCGGATACGGAGATTCATCAACCGTGCTAACCTTCAACTTTCCCATAACATCTTTTATAGAAAATACAAATTACTGTAATTAAAATATATTGTCTAATTAATTTTAAGTTTCATTTATTCCTGTGTTATTGCATACTTTCACGGAGAGAAGCTTGTTGATCTTTTGAAGACCCATAGATATTGTTTAAGTCTAAGAAGGGCGTGACGAGATTATATCCCGAGTACAGAGGATTCGTGCCGTTATTTAAATCGGATCGATTTGCCGGAAGGAATGTTTTTCCAGTTTGCCCAAGGGTGTTATTAAGATTATAGGAAGAGTCGTCTGCCGGTATGTATACATAAGTGTAATTTGGTAAAGAGGCCTTCGAGGAAATAAGGTCAAATGAGACAAATTCGCCAAAAAAAGTTACCTAGGGTATTTTGAAAGCATGAAAATTAATGAAGCGCATCGATGATATTTTTTTCTTTACAATATGCATAAAATGAATTAGCTGCGTACAAAGTGACTAGTACTTCTGAACGATCGGTAGCTTGATTTTTTTTGAGTGTCATAATCGGAAAGGTTGTAACTGCACAATATATTAGATATACATCTTGGGAGAGGATATAATCCGGAAGGAACGGGGTCGGTGCATCTGACACTTGTAATGTTTCTTCCCGATAAGTAGTCGGTTACATCTGTCAGCGAATTTATTGGCGTATTGTTTTGCTTGCTAGATTATACCAGAATTATACAATTAGAAAAAAACTAATATTCTATTGAACATATCAACATTTAAATTTAGCTCACTTAAAATTGAGTTCAGTGATATTTCTTAAGAAATAGTTTCCCGCTTTAGCCGCCGATGGATTATCAGGGTTGTTATCGCTTCCATCAAAGGCTCTTGACACTGATTCTACAAAACCGAAATTGCCGATTGCCAAGAATGAGAAGCATATTATGGCAAAAAGTTTTACCATTGCACCTAATGACGATACTGGACTTTGATATCGATACAAAAACGAGGATGCTTCCACGTAAAACTTTATTATTTAAAAGAATTAGGATCTTGCCCTTATATACAATTTGCCACAACCCTAATGATACTTTGGTGTCCGTCACTTAAACAAAGAATTTATCCTGAATTTAATCGTTTAACTTTCAACGAATCAACAAGGTACACTGAAGAGCAAATGAGGAAGTCATAGGAGATACTAATGAAATTTTGTCACAAATGAACGCGTTGTGTCGGAGATTTATCATTATTTTTAAATAACATGAGAGGTGTTACTCGTGCAGCAATCGTACAATATGCATACACCTGCATGTGCATTGTTCTCAAAAGAAATTCCGTACTGTAACAAAACATAGATTAATTAAGTTTTCGAATTGTGTCACCCGGCACATAGAAAATCAGGAATATGCCTGTTAAATCAAGACGTTTATTTAGAATATCAATTGATGGTTTGTTATGGTTTTTCTTTGATCATGATCGCAATAAATGCATGCAGATATATCGTTATAAATTATACTTTAAAGTTCACCTATATTTTTCCTTATCTAATTATATGGTGGAGCTCAGGCTAATAATGAGAAGCAAAGCTTGTAAAAAAGCTATGTTGAAAAATAATTAAATGGATCGAAAAAAATTCAGCGATTAGATTTTATAAAGTCAATACTGTAATAGGCTTTACTGTACATATTTAGTTCACGTGATCCGGAAACTTCACTCAAAATCATTCATGTGCCTCTGTAGGGATGGTGCACCGGCATTGTACGATCGCTGCACGGGTAACTTCCCACATGTCATTTATAAATCTTTGCTATGCGTTGTAAAATTAAGGTTATAATATAATGGTTTCATTTATTACTGCATTTTAAATATGCAACCAATCTAAACACTAAACAAAAACCTGGAGTTCAGTGATTCGATAAGTATGGTAAAACAACGACTTTTTAGAATAATCGTCAGTAATGTACCTACTACAGTAAACGGCGTCAACTATTAAATAAAAAAAAGGAAAAGAGTGGAAAAAAGAAAATTCTCTTTTTCATTGAATCAAACTAAAATAAATGATGGCAGCAAATATAGCAATAAGCAACGTACATCCAAATGATTATAACAATAGAATAATTTATTCAACAATTTCTATTCATTAAATGATAATGAATTTATATACAGTATATACTGTACGTAACCGATTAACACTCCTATATTGATGTTATAATTAGTCAAATTTATTAACGTTGTGAAATGCATACCATAAGTGGCGATGTATGCGTAGTCCCTACGTAAAATATTATCGGTTTACATGACAGTTTTATGATACATACTGTACCTACAATAGACAGTATAATAATAATAAAATCAACGATGTGAAGTATGAAGTTTGTGGACGGTAAGTGGTGATATGCTGTGTATTGTGCTACGGACCTAGTTGTCGCGAATAGTAGTAAATTATGATGAGAAAATTTAGAGGTGGGGATTTCTAGAACAAAGTGGAAATAGCGGCGAATGTAAATGAGGCGCATGTGTAAATATATGCAAATTTGTAACATTAAGCAGAGAGAGAAGAACATTAAATAAATAACAAAGTGAAGTTTGAGGACAACTCTTACCTTGTGTATCAAAGGTACTTGTAACTTGCACTACGAGAATAGGTTAAATTATATGCTTTTTCAATCTGATAGATTGTTATATTGTTTTAGTGTAATAGTATTTGTTGTAGTGATATATATTATGGTTTTGATAATATTATTGTAATATGAAGTGTATTTGTATTTTGTATATATAGATCTTTTGGTAAAGATATGCTGGATTCAGTTTTATGGATGTAAAATTGAGTGAGAACTGACAATTAGCCAAAAGGTTATGAATAACATGGACCTAGTTATTATTAGCAAAAAATATAAACTTTGAAAAAACAAAATGTTATCACTTGACATATATATATATATTTGAAAAAAAAGTATATGATATATTTTAAGTTGAAGAAAATATATAGAGATGGGTAAAAGGATTTTTCTTTAATTTGGAGGTCGCCTATATAGGTAAGGCTCCTAACAAGCTGAGTCAAGCTGGCTCTCAGGCTATTTTTTGGTCATTTTATATACTAAATTATACTTCAATCAAATTTTACAATATTATTTGTATTATGCAAGTCTATGTGAACCTATGCAAATCAAAAAAAGATTTTTTTTTGGAGCTTTATATATTGTGTTAGCCTGAAAATTGTAGTAGGATCATAATATAACATATGGATCTAATACAATACTACATAAAATATCAATCATATATTTATCATATACAGTGGTATCCAAAATTATTTGGAATTTTTTAGAGTGATGATTATCAAACGTAATTTTGTAACTACAAAAGATAAGTGAATTTTTGACATGTATAATCATACTTTATTTATCTTACAATAACCTGCCCATTCTCACCCTCTCTTGTATATAATGTATTCTGCGAGAAATAATAGCGTGAAATGACCTCTTCAACAAAAAACCAGCAGCACGAAGCTATTTGTCTTTTATGGAGTAAAGGAATTCGCTTCGCAAGAGAAATTCAGTAACGTACGAACATTGGCCTCTCTACAATATATTACAACCTAAAAAAATTAAAAAAGACCGATAATGTGGCACAACAAAGAGGCGTAGGTCATCCAAGAAAAGTCAATTCAAGTGTAACAATCTTGACCTGTAACTGCACCACGGGACCCATACTGCGCCTAGCGACCCGGATGCCCCGGAAGGTATCTGATCTGCCCCTGACGACCTGCAAGTCTGAGACACATTCCCAGACATTTGTCAGACGCATGTATGGTGCGATTCTGACCCCTGACGATGTGCCACGCCGCCAAGACGCCACTAATTAATTACTATGAGCTAATGTAACCAAATTAGGAGCATAAGGCCATAGAGCGTGCATATTGTTTATATTATTTTCTTTTTATTTCCTTTTATATTTCTTTATGTTAATTAAGTACATATGTCTCCAGAGGTTAAGCCTTATATAGATATATGTATTTTTATATTTATTTATTTATGTATTTTTACGTTGTATGAAGCCAACATATATAAAAGGATGCCCTTTTGACCTTAATAAAATTCCAACTCTGTTGGCGTTAAAACAATAATCGCTCAAGTTCACTGTCTTTTGAAATCACTAACAATTTTATTAAGACTTTTACATCAAGTGTAATACGTGCAATCAGTTAATTTATCAGGCGAATTCCTACAATATCAGTTGGTGAGTTGATAAGTAAACTTTCAGAAAAGGGCATAATACTCGGAAGAGAAATGGTTCAAAGACATCTTTATGTCACGGTTACAAGAATTCCCTCCCCCTCGCAATACTTATGTTTACAAAAGAGTATAAAGAAAAATGGGTTAAATGGGCCCAAGAACATATTGACGATGATTGGTTCCGTATCTTTTTTTCCAACGAAACTTTGTTCCAATTGTTTAGGAACACGATCACTTAGTAGTACAAAAACAGTCATCCTGTCGATCGCATTCCTAAGAACCGACAAAAAATTCATGTTTGGGGTGCATTTAGCCTGCAGGATAAAACTAGCATTTATTGTTTTGTAGGAAAGATGGATGCCTCGTTCTATGTTGAAATCCTAAAAAACCAACTTCCGGAGATTAAAAAAATGATGGGTGACGATTGGCGGCTTCAGCAGGATAATGATCCTAAGCACACAAGCCGCCTAGCCAAGGATTTTCTCAATAAAACGGTTCCTTGTGTTATCAACTGGCCATCGAACAGCCCGGACCTTAACCCCATCAAAAATTTATAGGAATTATAAAAAAAAATGTGGAGAAAAAAAACCAAAAAATTTAGATGAGTTACAAATGTTTATGATCGAAAAATGGGAGAAGGTTCCAAAGAATACCTATAAAAATTTGATCAATTCGATGCAAGAGAGATGTAGGATGATAATTGATGCAAACGGTGAAAGAATAAACTATTAACAATACCTGTCATTTAATTTCGTGGTTCTTACAAATTAAATAAATCGTATTACGTAGTTATTAAATTATTGGCTGTTGCGCAAATGATCATCAAAAAATTCCCAATAATTTTGGGTACCACTGTATAATTGACACTAGTTGAAATCCGATTATTCAACAGTATGCCACTCATCAATTATTCATCAATTATTCAGCATATGATAAATAATTCGTCAAACATTCATCAACAATTTGGCAATCATTGCTGAATTAAATATGCTGAATTATTGTCAAATATTTGACAAATTATTTATCCTATGCTGAATGATTGACAAGTGGCATATTGCTGAATAATCAGATTTCAACTAGTGTAATAAATACAGAGTTTATAAAGCTTGCTAATTTGCATATCATGACAATAAATTAGAAAAATATTAAGAAGATATCAGTATATTACTAATAAATAATATATATTTAGAATAGGCAAAAATATATACAGTAAGTTAATAAATAAAATACATTTCTTATAAAGTTAAATATTATATTAATGTATCCTGTCAGTTTCCAAACTGGCCAACATCCTAACTTATACCTTGCATTGCGACTTCTGGAGCAACTTCTGGCCAGTACTCCTTCAAACAATTACTGATCCCCTAACTCATTCATCACTCAAAATCTATCTCAACAAAATCTCTAATCCAAATACTTTCAAGTACTCAAATAGATTAGTAAAAATTCCTTACAGCAGACTCATTAATGAATACAATACTCTTATAGTGGCAAAAAATATCAATACTTCTTGATACAAATTAAAAGACCATTAACCACCATCCACAGTCAATTCACCAATTCTTCAATACTTTCTACTTACATTCACATCCTCACCTTTAATCAATAACACTCACACTACAAGCATCACCTACTGGATCAAATTTATAAACTATTATACCAACCTATTTGATTTATTTTTTAGTCATTCAGCAACTTATAAATCCTTATTCTTTGAAGAATTGGTGACCATTATTAAAGCAAACAACAAATTAAAAACATTTGACCAAACAAAATATAGGACATTATCAATATTTAGAACAAAACTTCTTGCAAACCAACTTCCAACCAGAATTAAACTTCACAAATGCTATTCCAGTCTCTACTCTAATAACCTGTATCCAAGATGAAATGCATACTCTAAGAGCCTACCACATATCTTCTCCTGCATTTATAACAAACCTTTAATCAACAAAAAGAAAATCAAACTCGAAAATCTAATTTTAGAGCTAAATTCCAAAATCATCAAAGCTATCAACTTTCTTGACACATTCAAGTTAACAGACAACAGCCTATTAAACCTAGCAATCAGTAAATTTAATTATTCATTTAATCTTCTTCAGAAAAAAGAAGACATATCTAATTACATTCTTAAAGTCTTATATAAGGCCTAGAAGGTGTATTTCATCATAGCAACTATATCATCAGCATTTGAAATAAAGTAAAAAAAACTTTTACTGCAAAACCACCAAATACAGGAGCAAATAGCAACTTAACATTCAATACAATTCTAAATTTAACAATTATATCACACAATTATACTAACAAGTCAATATTTATACTAGTAGTAATATTATCATTTTGAACAGGCATTAGCCATTCAGAACTATTGTTATGAGCCCACTCCCATAGAAATACCTAGGTTCAATAGATTTGTTGTGATAGGCTACAATTAATTTACTATATAAAAATTGTTAATGTAATAACAATAAATATATCTTATTTAAATAAAGTCACGCATTTAATGCTTGTTCGTGATAAAAATATATATATATATATTATATTAGTACAAAAATAATTAATAAACTTATCTGTTAGCTAGTTATTCTAAAGAATCCAAAGGCCCATAATCTGGCAGTAAAAAATTAAAAAAGAAAACTAATCTAGAGAAAAGAAAGATTAAAATAATTATTAATATAAATATCTTTGATATTGTTGAAAATAAGAATCCATTCACCTAATATAAGTACTGATCCAAATTTGTAACAGACTTGCTATTAAAAACAACAATAGATTTTGTTCAATAAAGCAAAAGATTATTTAAATAAGTATAGTCTTCTCTTAAATATTTTCATATTAAAGTTAATCAAACTTTATATATCCTGTAATGAGTTAAAAGTAACTTTTTTCTCTTTATATAAAAAGACTTTTGCTAATTATTTACTGTTTATTATTTATAATACTATCAAAAAAAATTTTTTACAAATTGAAGTATTGTAAATAAGAATTAACAATTTGATTTAATTTGATTTTTGATTTTTAGATTTATATTAAATTTAATATATGTATATGAATTATAACCCATTATTATTTTTAATAATGTTTTAAACTTTATACAAGTTTTTGCAAATCTGTTTAATTTCAATTTTGAAATTATAATTATAAAAGAGTTTTTTTATAAATATATAGAATTTATATAATACAATTCTACAAATTAATTTAAATATTCCAATATTTTTTTAACTCAACTAGTTAGATCATACCTATGTATTCATTTATTTAATTCACATATGTTTTATATCATATATTATAAGAAAAAACCACCTATAAATTATTCTAGATATTATTAGATTATATCAGATTTTATTTTCATGTTGATTTGTTGCTATTAATTATAAACCCAGAGATCTACATATACCAAAGCTAATATGCTAAAGTTTCATTGATATTGTTATTATATATTAAGTTCTATTTCTAATCAGAAATATATTAAGGAGAGTATAAAAAGAAAAACTGAAAATAGTACTATTGGGCAAATAGAACTCCTGCAAAAAAAAAATTTCTAAACCCAATCACCTGCAGATAGATATATCATTTAATTTCCACTTTCCTAGAGTTATCAAAGAACATTTAAAAAACTTATTTTATAGACTTACTGCTCATAAATTGTTTTAGCTATCAGTACTTACTATTGTTTTGGCTGCCTTTTTAAGATAAGTAATTGTTAAAGTAATTTATTACTAAATTGAAATAAGGCCTTTCTGGAAACTTACAATGTCTGCATAATTGTTGATATGATTATAGATTGATTATTTGTAAGAAGAAATTGAGGTATCAATTGATGAAATTTCTTTGAAAAGAAATTGAAATTACTAAGAATAATATAATATAGCTTGAGAATATTAGCTATTATGATAAATCATTGTATATGATTTACTGATGTTTTTCTTTTTTTTTTTTTTAAAGTAGAACGTGTGCATGGTATGTAATCTTTATTGATACATTTAATATCCATATAGACACCAAGTGTCTCTACAAATTAACCAGAAGTCAGTTGATATATGAATATCCATTATGTCTCTACAGTTAATCTGCAGATTAACACTGTATTAGTACCTATTGTGAATGGGAAAGATATAATGAGGGATGGATGCGTAATGCGATTCGCATGTCGCATGTCTAAAACCCAGAAATGTGATGTTGAAAATGGAGTAGTTTAGACGATAGTTTATTAGTAAGCTTAAAAAGTCTAAATCCATAACATCAGTGATAGTCTATTCCAGCATAGCATTAAGCTATAAAAGAACAATGTACTCATGTAAAAGAAAGAAGTGAAAAACGAACTGAAAAATAAAACAAGAAAAACTGAACACCCAAAAGTATCGCGCTCTATAGTGAGACAACTAATTAAAAATTGCTAAATTAGTAGTGCGATCGATAATGCCAAAGAAGGGAATTTCCAATTAATAAACTTATCTCGTTTAGTACCGCTAGCTTGGAAAGAGGATAATCCAAAGGGCCGCAAAGGAACGGTGGCAAAAGATTATCAGTAAAAGCACAAGGGTGAGGAACAAGAGGAACATTAGTTAAAAGAAAACCCAGCCAAGTCAAATCATACGCCTCGACTAAAAAAACCTACCCACCTGAACGTTATACGAGTGCTGGTCCAAGAAGCGACAGACTCACCGAAAATTATGTTCACACTATATTGTTATAAGACTAGCTACGCTAATCACTTATAACCTAACTATGTGTTTATTTAAATATTCAAAGATGTGTCCATACATCAGGTGAGACTTTCTGTAGGAAGGGAAATACTACCACTAGTTTAAAACCTATTTAACCTGCTAAGTTCATATTGCAAAGAGCAATGTAGTATAGAATATTTATTATAGAGATTAACCCCAGTCATTCCAGTTACCTGTTATCACTGATCCTCGAGATGTACCACTAGCATAGCGCAGCACTATTGTTTTCACTACTTGTGGAACTGGCATTCTTGCTTGGATTCTAATTTAATCTTATAGATCCTTACTAGACTCACTTGACCTGTGACTGATATCTTGTCCATCAGCCATATAATTAAGTTTTGTGAAACACTACTATTGGAATAGATCAGCATAGAATTAATTTCTTTATATTGTGTGACGGAGTCTGCTGTCATCAGTTTGGATTAAAGTTTGTGAACTTATTATTGAAGTTAAATCAGAAGCTTTTCCTTGTGCAACCTTTCTTGCTTCGACCTATTTTCAGCCCATGATCATTAGGAAGACCAGAGATTCTATCTTTATGCAGCCTAACTAATTTTGGAGATAGATTTTTTGTCAGCTGATTGAATACAATATGAATTGATGTTTTTCTTTTTTTTTTATTATATGAAAGACAATTAATAATAATAAAATTTATATAATAAAAAAAAACTCTTTCCTACTCCTCCTTCTGCGCTTGAAAATTTTCTTTTTAGGAAATTTTTGAGTTGTCTACTTTTTTCTTTGCTCTTTCCTTTCCCCTCTCCCATATTTTTTTATTTTTTTCTCCCTATTTTTTACACCTCTTTTCTATAGACTTCTTTATATAAAGCTTACCCCACCCCTTTCGTTTTCCCTTTCCCTGCCAAAGTTAGGTTTTTTCTTCTTCCTGAAGGTTTTCTTTCTAGGCCTCTCTCTCTTTTATAAAACTCGCTCTCCATAACATCAACCCCCTGACCAGTCAGCTCCCTTTTCTCAAGACCATATGCAGAAGTGATAACTTCTTTTAAGACGTGGGCTTCAGAATTTTCTCTCTTCCATGGCCTCACAGAAAAAGGACGAATAATTTACTCCCTCCAAAAGATCAACATGGTCATCATTATCAAATCCGGTGTTGTTTACTTATTGATGGCTAAACTAGATACATATAAGAAACTGGTGTACAACTATTATTATCTGAAAGTATCCAAGGAGTTGTGCCCCACTGTATCCAGAAAGATATGGCAGCCAATGCCAATGCAGCTAACAATAAGCTAGGTTAGTTGCAGGTGTTATGCTGGTGATTGGAGAACCTAGTAAGATAATATGTGAAGACCAGGAATTCTAGTTATCCTCGCAACATGAGCTGGTAATGACAACGAAAGTTCCTTACTTACCCTTCCAACAATGTAGGCTCATTGTACAAGGTTAGATAACAACATCTATAAGACTTTATTCAATCTGACAAACCTAAACTTCCAGAAGACCTTGTGTAGTAGAGGCTGAGTTGGATATTTCCAGAGATCAGCTCAACAGAGATGTATTGGATTTCAAACAAACAGTTACAAAAATCAAGAACAAGTATCTTAGTGAAATTCCCAGAGAATGGATCGTTCTCTTCTTCCTGACCTTCAAGCTTAGAAGAGGCAACCAAAACTCTATTCAATCTAAAAGTCAAATTAAACCTCCCACTAGAGGACAACCTCTATCTGAACAATCATATCAAGACACTTAGGACAAAATATTAGCTTCTCTTCTTTGGACTATCTTTTACAACCCTATAGTCACTTAAGTCACTAATGTTACATCATCAAAATCAAAAATACTTGCCTATATAGACAATGTTACTATACTCAGTAATTCACTCAACTCTTTTCAAAATGCCACAGATATTTTTTGCTCCTTCCTTAAAATCAACTCTATAAAATGCAACAAGAAGAAAACCGATCTAATTAATAACCTCAGTTCAAAAAATCCACACTGAGATCAGATATTACAGTGTGAGTTATAAATTTTTGGAATTGGTTTTTTTAATATAATTTTTTTAATAACTATTTAAATATTATGAAAATTTATAGAAATAT
>CAJVPV010000606.1:0-20403 GCA_910591835.1 Acaulospora morrowiae | reverse complement strand
GACGGTTCCGTAATTTTACTCCGATTCTTGCCATCTGGAACATGGAAGGTGCATGAGAACGATCATAGGATCCGAATTTCAAACAAAGTGATTTGGTCACATTGCCGGTTAAGGCAACATAGATCCCTACAATACAAAAAAGGAAAAAATTTAAAGAACGAAAGAAAGAAAGAAAGATGAGATTTTGCTAAGCATCAAAGGTTTTTAGAATAGCAGGGAACATGCGTTTCACCATTAGAAAAGGTTTTTAGCACAATGCATCATGCTTGCTTCGAATACCTTGTTATGGAGATTAATCGTAACGTTGGAAGGATAAATTGTTAACATCAATTTGTTGATAACGATAAGCTCTAACCGTTAGAATTGTTTGTATCAATTTGGAAAATCCATAAGAAGGAACATTCTAAATTGAATACATGATGGGACACAAATTGATGCAATAAAAAACATAATTTACACCGCATAAGAAAAGCAATTTCCTTGGCCAACCGATCAACTGTTTTTGAAGTTTTGGATGCAAAGGATATCAACAATTTCCAAAGATTCATCTTTTCGAAGCTTAAGGTCACAATTCATCCGTTCGAAACTTGACAAACAATGTTAAGCAGCGTATTACACAAAATTTAACGTTTAGGAAGTTCTTAACTGCCGTATCCGTCATACCAATATCTTTGGTTTGCCATTGTTGCCAAATCAAAAAATTGTTTTCAATTGGCAAGGCCATCTGTCACGGCATATTAAAAACATTTGGTTTGATGCCAAGCAATAGAATGAGAGAATGAGCCCTGAATTCAAAATTTTTTTTTTCGCTTAACAAAACGATTTTCTTTGAAGCAAGAATAAAAGCAACAACAACAATACTGTATAATATGATAATAATACTGTATAATATGATAATAATATTGTATAATAATAATAATAATAAATAAATAAATAATAGTAAATAAATAATAGTAATAGTAATAACGTAACTGTATATTATCAGATTCTAATAGTCAAATCGAACAGTCGATCGTTTTTTTTTTTGTTAATGCTCTCCTGGGTTATCTAAATGCCATCTGAGGATTTGATCAACAAACCAAGAATTCCACGATGAAAATTGTTGCCATTTTAGGATCAATATGCGACGGACGTTAGCTTAGCAATGTTTTTCTTTTCTTTTCTTTTTTTTTTTTTTTTCCTCTAGTATTTCGAGCGGTGATAGAGATGATGATGAAACTAGTAAATGCGGTAAATTAGAATGGTTCAATGAGGAAAAACGTGCTATAAATAAATATGGAACATACAGTTTCTTTTTTTAAAAAAATAAAATATCATTCATCGGAGGTTTTTCATCGCTATTGTACAATGGAGCAAGATTACTTCATAGAATGTTGATCAGGAATCCCTCAATGAAATAGTCATGAACGAGAGTTAATTAGCGAAACCTGTCCACGCGGAAATTATCATGATTCATAGGTAATTAACACGATCCATTAATTAATTAATTAATAATAAGCCTATATGTATTTCGACATTTTTGTCGGATGTTTAATGATTCCATAACAGGTGCCGATTCTATTGTAAAATTTGTTAACACTCCGTGATTAAGGTATATGATGTGATGCGCACAAGCTTGGAATCGGAGCTCATATGGGTTCATTAAACATTGTCATTGTGATTTAGTTAATCCAGGTCACACCTTGTCATTCTCCATTGACGGCGTATATCCCGCTAACCATTCTCGATAAGGTGATTTTACCTCAACAATCATTATGCTCATCACCTTTGCCTTCGGGCGCGATGCGCATGTTTATTTTTCTCGTCGGAAAAAAGAAAGGAACACGATCCCCATCCTTTCATTCGCTCAGTCTGTTTACTTTATTCTCATGATATCATTATTTTAGGATACATGCGTGCGTAGAAGATTGATGCAATCAAGCTCGCAGAAGGCATGTCGAAACTCCGTAAGTTCCAGTTGAAAAGTTGACAGAGTCCAAATTCAAGTTCGCCGCTGTAATGAGTATGTGCATACTCATCTCAAAGCAATGTTTGTTTTGAGGAAATTCTTGATTACAATCCATCCGCGCATGAAATTATTATCTCCTTATGGACGCTGCGTCTGTCAAGGCGTGTGAAGTATCAAATCAAATATGCGACATGGCGTGTGTACGTTTGTCGCACCTATCATTTCGCTATAGGAACAGGGAACTTACGATTCTTCATTTCTTTCTTTCTTTCTTTCCTTCTGACACTATCGGGAAAAATGAAAGTGAGCGGATTTTTCCGTCCGTTCGGAGTGGAACCGGTGTTCATGTTCTTGTGTGTGAGAGAAGATGATCACGCTAAAAAATCGATGCGAACGAAATTCCGAGGCACCCGTCTATTCCGCCGGTGCCCAAAAGAGTGAGGCAAAACGTCTCGTGTAACACGCCGGTTGGGTGCAACGTTACACCTAACGGCCATAAAAATCTTTATTATCGGAGTTTCGTGACGGTCATGGATTTTACGCAATCATCATTATAATTAGAATCATCATGCATCTTGGAATGCATGGTCCACACTTTGCAGGGAAGGGACTGTGACCTTCTGATTTTTAAAAATAGAACATCAGCTTACAATGGTCATGTTACGTAATGGAGAAAGGTGGAACGCAGTAGGAATGTGGCGAGATCTTGGAAAAGTCGATGTGGCACTGTTGGATTCCATTCGCTCACACGCCAAGGCCGGTGCTTATAAAAACAACAATAAAATCAAATTTCGACGTTTCAGGTGAAAATTAAATTGTCCCTTAAAATGCCTTAAACTGTCCATTCAACACAAATTTTATCCTATTCCTCATTCTTGCATCCAACGATTAACCTACACCCCCTCAAAATTTGGTATGATCCAGTTGACCTGTGTTTCCAATAGAGTGTAATATTTACATTCTTGATTATACCTGATGTCGCTGTTTGGTAAAAAAAAAAAAAAAATCCGATTGTGGCGAATCCTAACATGGTTCCGCATTCCGCATTCCAATGTTATAATTACAGTATATGATGCATACGTATTATGGGCGTCTTCGCAAAAACCTTTGTCCTTGATCGTGATCGGCTAAATTAACAACTATAATAATAAGCAGTTTAAGATTATGACGCAAGTGAGGATAAACAAAGAAAACTAGTGATGTTGGGATTACGGATTTTTTGGAAATTGACATTCTGTTCTGCTCCCCCCAGCAAACATACGTAACCCCTTCCTTTTACCACCATTTCCTTTTCTCCGAGTCGGTCACTCGATCCTTTAGGAAATTTGGAATTCAGCAGAAAGGCAAATCATTATTGTTATTTCGTCCTTTTCTGATGACGAACGAATGACAACAAGAATCTGCGCCTTCCGCATGTGTGGCATTGGTCAAAGGCAAATGTTCGATGGCGAATGAACGACAACCGACGAACTCATTCAAAATGCGAGAGCCCAGCGTGTTGGACTGGATTACTCTCGTTTACCTCAACCACCTGGTGCAATTTCGTCCAAGATTGCGCAGAGGCATGTGCAAATCAAGTCCCCCTCCTCGACATTGCGATACCCATTACGTATTAATTAAAATTGATTTATTGTATGAGAATGGGGGGAATTCCACGAATAGCTAACAAAATTAGGAATCATTATTGTCCTTTTTTTTTTTTTCATGTCATTATCACGAGCCTCATTCCTGATACACCCTCCTTTTATCGGAGTGATTTATATAATTGGGGGCAGAATGCTTTTAAGGTTATCTCTTCAACTGACGTTCGCCGATGTTATCATAGATGTAATCGATCTTTCATTTGATCTCTCATTTTGCAGGTCTTTCGTAATCATGTGGCTCGCATCAATTTGGGAAATGAAGTAAGTTGCGATGAAAAAAAAAAAATGATAATAATATATAGTAAAGAGGGTGCATACATGATCTCCGTGTGTAGGATAAGCATACGTGCCATAAGCCACAGTCGATGATTCCATATTACTAATGGAAGATATACGATTTCTTCTGACGTACCTTCTGGAATATCAGATATAGGAACATACGTGAGTCAAGTAAGTGTCCATACGTAAGTAAGTGTTGTCTCACCAAAACTCAGATACGCATTTGGTGATGTGTATGATCAAAAAAAAAACAAAGAGACATGCAGATGTCAAGATAACGAAAAAAGTAGGAACTTAACGTATTGTGCACAAACAACACGATAAGCTTACTGGGCTGCCAGCATTGTCAATTATGGTCGGGCTGCATCACTTCTAAAATTTGTAGTCAGGGGATTGCGGATAAGGATGTGTTAAAAAAAAAAAAAGCACGAGATGAAAATCGTGAGACCTGTTGTGAGGCTTTTTGAAAAGGAGAGGGAACGCATCAAGTTTCAAGACTAGAAGAGCATATGAGATTCCCATATGATGACAACATTTCCTCATCCAAAAGTTCACCCACGTTCGCCAATTGTTAATTTTATGAAAAAAAAAGTTCACACCGATCTGTCGTTATTTTTCTTCTTCAATTGAAATAAAAAAAGTCGGAGGGATGCGGCGAACGCCGATTTCGATTACATCATTTCCATTAAAAAACTTTTAACTGCACGTATGCCGTACGTCGTCTCCTCTATAAATTTCGGGACGTTAGGTTATACCTTTTTTGCTTGAAGTCTGCTTTAAATGTTTTTTTGCTTTGATGGAACTCAATTAATTAATTATTATGACGCTGAATGCGTGTGCACGGTAACCGATTAAGCCTAACCTAACCTACCGTACGTAAGTCATGTAGAAGTTACCTAAACTCTACTAAATTACGTCCCGACTCAGAACCTGAGTCATCCATCCGTTCGACGATCTGTTCTCAATCAACGGTAAAGTTGAACCAGTCAAAACTGCGATTCACACAGGCTTTGCGAGAAAAAAAGGCAAGAAGGGGGTATGCATTTTTTTGAAAGGTAGCATCCTGCGAAAGTATCATGTGCTCGGTGTCGTCTCGAACTTCCATACGACGAATCCGATCCGGTTACCTAAGCGGAATACCATAAAACGTATCTCGACACGTTCTGCACATTATTTCGCGAGAATTTATTTTTCTCAAGGATCTACGTTTGTTTGTTTTGTTTTTTTTTGCGCACTTGAATTTTTCTTTTCGCAAAAAAGATTTGCGATGATTTTCATTAAAATTTTCAAGTCGTGATTCGTCCATGCCACCAGACGTTTCAATTGGTAATCACGGAATGAGGAAGTGATACATAAACAGCGATGAAAAAAAAAAAACTCGTTTGTTCATTGTGTGCCCAACAACTTATGATCAGTGAATCTAATCGATGATCACGTAATCGGCTTAGCTATCGTTTACGAGATGAGAAAAAAATTTTTTGTAAGCGAATGATCAAAGACTGATTGGTTCCCCCAAATTTTAATTTGCTGAGAAACTTTGCACGATTTTTGCACGCTCTTTCCCTACTCACAAGGGTGCGTTTTGTTATTACCTGTCATAAATCAGGGATTAGGCGATCCAATCAAAAGTTAGATCAACTACTTTGTATAGTACGTAATGTAGTGATCGCTGGTGGCAGCAACAATTAATTAATTTTCAGACGCCATTGAATGCCTAAATGAGAACAAAACCATCGCAACAATGCGAACAAGATTTTACCCGAACGGACATGGCCTTTACATTCATCAATGTTGAATTTTCTGGGAGATAAAAGGGAACCAACGGAATACTTTGATTATGGTCACGTCACACCCACGCACCAATCAACTTTCACCAGTTCTTCAAGTAACCAATCAAGACGGTCTCTTTGTATACGTCACCTTTGTTCTTTTGAATTGTACCTTAATACCAACGCTTCGGTTCTTTGATTCACTTTCTCGGTCTTTCCTTTTTTCGAATTGTTCGCTTCCTTTGGTAACTGAAAAAGTGAGGAAAGAAGCGACCTTGATTGACCTTGAAGAAGAAGAAGAAGAAAGTGGTGCACTTCATTCACCCATTCATTCACTTGTTTCGCACATCGATGTGTCTGAAAAAATCAATACAGACATATAGTAAAAGATTTTTTGTCCAAAAAAAATAAATAAGTAAAAGAAAATCTTTTTTTGGCACAATCACGAGTCACCCTCTAACCGTTTTCCAATCTTGATCCTGCGCCCACATTCCCTTTCCTTTGATCTGTCGATCAACGCCGGAATTCGCATAGTTCACCATAATGTCACTTCCTGGACTACCAGTCATGTTACTCCAAACTTTCATCTATCCTCGATAAAGATTAAAAACAAAAGAGAACGTAATCACCATCATCAATAAAGTGTGGCGTGCAGCAGAGAATTGAGAGGTGGGTATGCACATAAACGTTATAGTAGAAAATCAATTCATATGACACACCAACAGGATTCATCATCCACACTACCAAAATCAACCATCTACCCACCAAACCAGCTACCCAAAATGACCCACTGAACGCGTGCATCGTTAGCTTGCTCTCTCGCCCGTGTAATCATCATGCGCTTTTTTTTCTTATCTCTCGTAACTATAATAATAATACATTATCATTATTATTATAATGACTGCTATTATTACTACTCTTTTTGTTCGTTGTGACCCGACCGGCCGTGGGTAGTCTTTTCCCTCTGCGCGTCCGATTGTTTATCACAGAATAGCACCAACCACCATAAACGGTGCTGGTTATACTATTTTCTGCAAATTATGTGCGGAGTGCGCATGAGAGGCGAAGGCCGATTATACTTTACAAAATAAAAAAGCATGTTTCCAAAAAACCGCGTGAAAATTGCTGTGAAAAAAAAAAAGTAATGTGAAAAATATCGTGTTGAATTACTTTATCCAATTCTAATTCAGAGTGTAACCAGCACAGTTTGAAAACAAAGATGTCCGAAAAAAATTTTTTTTTTTTTGTGTTCATTGTCAAAGGAGGAGACAAGTTTGTGGCTTTGGTTCCGAAAAGATGTGCATGTTATTTATGCGGTGATTTATTATTATTCGTCGTCGCCTCTCTCACTCCTCGACATGCGAGCATGCGTGCGTGACATATAATTGGTCTAGCTTTAGATTGTTCCTTTCACCATTCGTACCAAATTTCTTCTGCATGGTGTGACGAATTGTATTTCCCTGATAGCATACCTGATGTATCGCACAAAGCTAGAGAACATTATTTTTAGAACCGTGAGACCCACGCGATACGTGCGTGCGTACGAACGAACAACAAACGTATCACGGCAAGACTGAAGGAACGAAAACAACGACTTGAAAAATACACGCAAAAAAAAACTAGAGAACTTTTTTTCCAGGGAGGATCAAGTTTGACATTTCACAGATTTTATTTGATCATTTGAACAAAATATTTTCACAAAAGACAATAATAAATATCAAAGTGGAAAAAAAATTTTTTCTTCATAATGTGACGATTTGAAGTGATAAGTGAAATGCGGATGTGGTCATTTTTTTTAAACATTTATTTTTCTTTACAAAGCGAGACAAAAATAAGCTTAGATTTGATGGATGATGATGATGATGATGATGATATGATGATGATGATGATATGAGAATATGCTTTAATGAAGAATCTATAAGAAATGGTGGTGAAGAGTCTATGCGTGATAGTCTATGAAAAGCGCTGCTTCTTTTTTTTTTTGTTTTTTAAAGAAAAGATTCATATGGGTTGCTTGTGTCATATATATATATTGTAGGAATCGGTTATCCCGAATCATGAAAAACGTCTATAATTTATGATTATATACAATCTATTAAAAAAATAAAATAAAGATTGAACGAAATGTATGGTATATTAAACTAACGATTACGAAATTATTAATTTTAACGTTGAAAAAAATTATATTAACAAGAAATGTGTTTGTGTTTGTGTTTGTGAAATCCTTCGAAAGTTTATAGTACGATGCGAAAAGAACGAAATGTGTTTGTAAAAAAACGAATGTGTTTCTGACGTACAGAATAAAGAATGTATATAGTTGGGAGTTATTCGAAGAAAAAGTGGATAGGAGAGAAGGAGGATTGTTATCCGGTCCAGCCGTGAGAAGGAAGAAAGAAAAATGCGATACTATATACAAAAGTCTATTTCTTTCTCGACGTGATTGTCGAAGAAAGCCTCTGCGAAATATATTGTCTATTCCCAATATGACCATCAAGTCAAGCTTCGTCGTCATGATGTGAAATCTTCGGATGCCGCGTCAAATTAGCAAGTCGTTACTAACATATACTGGATATATAATATAATAATCAAATGTGGGATAATAATAACTGTGTGATCAAGAAAAGTGTACATTTTTTTTTTGTATATGACTCGGCAATCAATTGTCCTGAGAAATATAACATCAATTTGAGATTGTTCATAAAGCGGGTTTGTCTGATGGGTGAAGCGAATAGGCTAAACACAGGGAAGAATGGCGATGGGATCCAACCATTAACGGAAGGTCCTTCCCACCTTCACCCAGGTTAACCTCAACCAAAGCTTGAAACCGGTGAAACTACGCCTCGGATTGTAAGAATCTGAACTGTTTCTCTTGCTCTTGTGCTGCTTGCAATTCACGTTGTGACAACACTGGTTGTTGCTATGATGATGGTGGTGATGCCTTTCTGAGTCCACTTGGTTTGAAGTCTGATAGTAGGCGTATACATGATGGTTTGGACCTAATCTTGGACCCGACACTGAATCCAAGCTGTAGATCGAACTCCTCCTTGAAGAATAGACCGTTGGTGTCTCTGTTGCTGATTGAAAATCGAAATCAAAATCATGGGGAATTCCTCCGAGCGCGCTTATGATGTTCTGCTGATGCACACTGTGTGAATGTTGTGACTTGCTTGCTGAGTTTCTTCTCTTGAACGGGTTGTGAATCCTGCGGTTACGTGAGAACATGTTGCTGGTCTTCATTTTTTTTCTGGAGAAAAAGAAACGCTAAATGTATTTCTGGTTTTTTCTGGCAAGAAGAAAAAGACGTAACGTGATATTTGGGAAGAAACGTTCGTTAAAAAAAAAAAAAGTAAAGATGTTTTTTTTTTTTTTTGTTTGTTTGTTGTTTTGGGAAACTGAAAGTTATCAAGACTAGAGAAAAACTATTGCAGAATTACTACTGTTGTTTTAACTTGTCAAGATAGTGAGGATGACCGTCTCTCGATTATTTATACTAGAGGTAGAAGTGGGAAAAAAAAATTGAAAGGGGAGCAAAACCTCTTTGTTTGGGTGAAGAAAAGATGGGTGCGTTGAAGCAGTTGATGTAAATTTATAGAAAAAGTTCCACCTGAAACTTACTAATAAATTTTTAAACTACTGATATCTTACTTTAAAGAAAATGCAGCACGGTAATTATTGTGCACAGCAGGAACAAAAATAGAAATCATTTTTTTCAACCTAGTTTACTCTATAGAGTACGAAATATATTTGATTATTGAATACATGAATAATCATTTGTAATATAAACTATTTTAAATTATTTATATACAGTAAAAATCAACACACTAAATGGACCAACCGGTCCGCAAGCACAAAAAAAGTAACATAAATAAAAAATTTTCAATTTGAACCATACGTTTATATTTACATCATAGTATTCGTCATCCATTCCTATTTTATGATTTGTATTTGTCCTATCCTACACTCTCTTATCGTGTACCCTCTCATTTTTCTAAAACCGAAGGACCCTATCATTCTAAAATGAGGTTTATTTTATTCTATTCTATTTTTTTTTTTTTTTTTTTTTTTTTTTACTCACACCCCAGGTCGATGATCAATTTAATAGGTTTAATTGGATTTTTTTTTTTTTTTTAATAAGAATATTATTATCATTATTATGCCGTCTGTATCATTATTATTACTATTATTATTACTTTTTTTTCACATCACGGTCAAAATTCGGAGGTCAACTTGAGGTCACCACCCGGCATCACATGTTCACCAACAATTGTTTCTTTCATACTCGGCAATCTTCAGAGGGAATTCGGCCTGTCCTCCATCCGAAAATCCCATGTACCCGTTACACCGCTCGCCCATCTCTTCTTTCGCCCATCCATTCATCCACCCTCCCAGCAAACGTTCCACGCGGAAAAAAAATTCGAAAAACCACTAAAATCCTCTTCATACCGGTGAAACCAATTTGTTTCGGAAAATCTTTGAATTCAAAGTTACACGGTGTGCCAAAGTTTTCAATTTCGGAAGCCGTAATTTCATCCTGCATTTTGGGTACCGAATGGATGGAAGGAAGGTGAATTTCCAAATATTCGCAGTACCGGCGAGAGGTTCACATGGTGTCGCTTGGTGGGTGAGGGATAAGATGCGCGATTCGTAAATAAACGAACCAATGTGAGTGACGTGTAGTTGTGCAAGGGAAGGCGCTGGGTTGCCTTGCTTTGTGTTCACGGTTGGTTTACTGGTTGGTTCCTTGATGTTAGAAGACAAGGCAATGGTGGGATATATTAAGAAATTGAAATAATGTATGTATGTATGTTGGATCAATAAGATCAATAAGACACACTTGATTTGCCTGAATGATGCGTGACGAGCAATAAGTGTTAAGTTGTTTTGATTGTTATCTTTCTTATCGACGATCGTATTGTCCGAGGGCCACTCGAACAGAAAGTGAGAGGGCCTGGGCGTACAAGGGGAGAGAATGTAGGAAAATTTTCACAAGGAGGAAGAACAAAAGTACGTCGAGACGTCATGATTCTCACAATTAAAACACATTTGGCACACAGCGAACTTCTCTTCTTCTAAATTGTTCGCTCATTCCCTTTCACGGAAATGCCAGTCTTGGTATTTCTTTTCTCGGAAATTGTCCTCGCATCCATGCGCATAGATTCCAATTTCGTCAAGTAATAAATAGGTATCACACATCTCACAACGTATTATTATTATATTGTACGCAACCAACCACAATGCATTGCGTACGAGAAGAATGACCTTGCGAGAAAATTTATGATGAACATAATAGTAGTAGTGAGGTCGGGTTGGTATCGGTGTGAAAATGGGAATCAAAGCGTGCACATGGGTTACCAGCAACAATGAATAATACTGTATTCTTAGTTTACCACATTTTATTTAGGTCACGTGATGTAGTTCTTTGAAACAAAAAAAAAAAAAAGGTGGGTGGGAAAAACATAACCTCTCGATTGTCGGGTGCGATTTATTGATATTCTTGATGTTTCTCATTGTGAGGAAGCAATCAACTTGATGACAAACTTGATGCAGATCCCGCAAGTCCTAAGTATTGTTAAGGCCAGCCGGCCTAACCACCCGTATCTGGATTCAATCGAGTAAGGATTATTGTTGGGACACAATTATTTTCACCACCGCTGACACTATTTGTTTGCCCTGTCGCACCACACCACGCACCTGATTTGGTAATCGTTAAAGACGGTGAAATGGGTGAAAGGTGTGAGGGATCAACATCCGAGATCGTGAATTGAAACCAGAGGGCACTGTTCAGCTTGTCAACTTTTGGTGGTTGTAAGGTGAAGCATGAGATCCGTTTGGAAAACGACCTCAGCCACCTGGAAACATTTCACTGTGGTGGATGCTGTGAGGCCGTAATTTTTATTATTTTTTTTTTTTCTTTTGCACTAACAAAAAGTCCAATTGAAGAAACGACGTGTCATAACTATTGCATCTGAAGATGTAATTAATTATTTAATTGCATCAAAACGACCCACCAAGTCGATTATTATATGGGAATCGTTCATTTAACATTGATCTAAGTATGAAATGATCAATACATGTGTTGCCCATCCGGAAATCACGTTAGATCACCATTCATTATTCTTGGACTGTGCATCTCGTGATCTTCATTCTCTTTCTTCCCTACGAGCCTTTTTGTTTGAGATACTGAAAAGTGCCATCCTGACGACCACCAAGGTTCAACGAACCACCATCCCCACGACAGCCGTCGTCAAGAGGGTCACCTGGTGAGGATGATCGGGTTTGAATTGGTGCAATAATGCAACAACTTTCTGGAGCATTCATGGAACATCTCTGTCGCACGTTTATTGGGTTTGGATCATTCATGTAGTAGGTCTGACGAACGATTTATTCATGTATCCTGAAGGTGCACGACTGAATCCTGAAAACAACTATCGTTGCGAGCATCAATGAAGCCACAAAAAGCGAAAACAATGATACGTCAAATTTGAAGGTACCTGTTAACGTCAGAAATCCTCGTGGAAAAGTTTTATCGTGACCAGTGACACCGCTTAGCCTGCGGCTCGTTTCGATCTCAAAGCGATTGCCGATTGTGTGTGGCATGGAGGTAAAACCCGTCTCTGGCGACTTTACATGATCTCCACTCATTATCTGTAAGATCATTGAAGAAACTTGTCGGTGGGGAATCTTATCGCGATAGGTGGTATCCATTGTTCTGACATCATCGGCGCATCGATGTTATCAAGAGATGCTTGGGACCATTAAATAAAAAGAGGTTTTACTTAACATGGCTACCAGTGCGCTTTCAATGATTAATTGCCAAATTCGACTGATGCGTCGATATTAATGCAATCAACGTAATAATAATGACAGTTATAATTATAATTGTAAGAATAAATCATGCGTGAAGACTTGACTCTGATGATTTTATTGAACAAAAAAAAAGACTTGATATAATTTTACCAGTAAAAAAAAAAAAAACTCCTTGCATGTACAGTATAACCACGATCGATAATCAACAATCGCGAGCGATCAGATTCAGTTTCTTTGTATACATATTGACATCCGGTTCGGAGTGTAAATGTTCTTTTTTGGAACGTGAACAGGTGTGAGAAATCTCACCAAAGCAAGATGCACAGAAGTGTAAGCCTTAAGGTAAATTATAAGGCGAATACAGAATGCTCGTAATATACTAGGGCACTATATTGTACTTCCTTGTTCACCAAATTAGGTCTGGCTAGCCGGACCCCAGTTTATTATTAAAATCCAATTATGGTAAGTGTCAGCGTAAATTGTTTGCTTACCAAATACATTTTAATTTTCCTCACATAACTTATAAATTGGACTATCACTTTATTCCGCATTCCGTATAGCATAGGTGCGTACGCGTGCTCTGTGCTTGAGCCATATGGAGAATTTTAGCTGGACCATCAGCTCGGTATTAGGATTGAGGATGTACAGTTCGTGCGCAGTCGTCTCTCTTTCGGTGGCACATAAAGTGCTCCCTGGCATTTACGTCAGAATCTCTCGATATATGGTGGTGATGGGCTTGTGACACGAACATTGCATCCCAACCCACCGAATATGTACTTTTTATTCCGTGCGTGCGTAGGAACTACCATAATGTAAAATGACGGATGTCCTGGTGGTAGATGACGAGAGAATGAATAAGTGAAGAAATGTCGTCGATAGGGATGGATGATGCTCCCTGTTAGGAAAATTCGGAAGTCGCAAAATGTATCCCGTTATGTAATTTCCGATATGATTCATGGAGTGGGAACGAATTTATTCAGGTGATCATTTGCTATCCTGAAATTTTCTCTTTACGCATGATAAATGCAAGACTCTGAGTGTAACTCCTTTGGAGTCACGCACGCATACACCCATTACCAAAACCTCTTTCCGACATGTCCAATCCTCAAAGAAAGAGGCAGGGGTCATTGTCTTTTAAAGAATGTAGGATGTATACGAATTTCACACACAGGGATATCCTTGCATCGATCTACTTTGCAAACATAAGTAGCACATCCTTATGCAGATATACGAGATGAAAGAATGCTTCATTATGCTGCATAACAATAATTGTGGATGACCTACTTTCTTTTTTAAAAAATTTCGGAATTTGTGTCAGATGACCGATGGCACTGCGCTATGGTTTCCGTTTTGAAATTCAATTCATCAAAGCTCTCGGTTTCATCATGGTTTGTCATTTCCCAAACTGAACCAACAACTCCCGTGACAATATTGACTCTGGCGATGAGATGAAAGAACATCAATTTCAGGGAGTGACATCTCTCTCTTCTTTTACGTCTGTTTGTTTGTTTATTTATTATTAATATGCGTAAGACGTCTCACCAACCAAGGTAATTAATTCCTTGAAGCGAATGGAATGATCCCAATAAATATTAGTGCGAGTGAAACGTGTGTAAAGAGAAGAAATAATTTTTCGTTAATGTAAACAATGTGAGCGGACTCCTTGCATAACAATTTCCGGATTTACAGAAAGTGCATCAAATGTTTGCCACACAAGAACCCGAGCGATCATGTTATTAAAATATTCGCTGAAAAGAAACAAGACACTCGATTACTTTCACCGATTGCGCGATAAAAAAACTTTTTTTTTACATCCTGCCTTTCACCACGACTACTTACTTAGAACCATCGGAAATACCAGTGACACCTGAAAACGACGATTCGTTAGCCTCGTTTCTGCAACGGTCGTGCGTCAATGCGAGAATGGATCGCCTTAAGAAACAGAAGAATATGCATCGAAACGCAACACGTCAAATCCATCCCGTTGGGAATTTCGGATTGTTATGCAAACTAAAATGAAAACAAATCAGTAAAAGGAAAAAAATAACTCAAACCAATTAATTGAAATAGATAATGCAATATTTATTTGTTTTCCGATAAATTCAATTAATTCCAAATGAATGTCGATTTGCAACACCGATTAATTTAATTTCCACCAATGGTGAAGATCAAGGTTTTTCTAATGCCGATTCACCATTCAATGTCGGAATATTCTAAGCCAAGCCAGTCAAATCCAACCCCTAAACATGATCAATCGACGGCCGTTGGTAGCTGATATCGGATTCTTATCTCTTCCCACATGTCCGTTATACAATCTGATTGAATCAATGTTGATAAGAAGAGATGGCGGATCTAGCTCGACACAAGGTTACCCTTACATAGAATTCTGCCTCCCGGTTATGCGTTTCCACTTTTGTGAATCTAATGGTCGGCGTCGATTTGCCCAAAAAAGTTCAACAATTTCGAAGCCCTAATAATAACCAACGATTGTTATCGTGAAAATAATTCATTTCCGATGATAAGCTCGTGTTGCGTGTATGCTCCTAGAAGACGGGTATACTATTTCTTATCACGCATACAGTACATCGTATGTAACACCTTTGCATTCCATAAATATTATTGTGGACACATCGCTATTTACCGTCGACTCGCATCTCATTTTATTTCGTGTGCAGGCAAGCAGAGCACGTAATCTCATGTCAACCTGTCATTCGTTTAATGAATCTCACATGGTCGAGAACAATTATCTTCGTATTGCATAAAAATAATCATCGCATGTAGAATGTAATATTATTAGAATGCCATAAATATATGAAAATATGAATGCCGCATATTGTGCTACATCCTCATCAATGATAATAATATCTTGATTGTGAAGAAAATATGATCCGAATGCTTTAGGAGCTCGCATCTCGTCGAAAAAAGAGAATACACGTTACGCGATAATGCCCCCTTTCTTTTCTTTCACACGGCGACGTCAGGTCAGGATATTAGGATCATGAGTTATTATGCAGATATCTACTAATTACAAGGATGTATGACGATCTCATAATCTATCCTTTTCAATCCATTTATACATCGTCATTAGTCATCTGCTTTGTGGGCCATCGTTAGTTATTTCACGGGACGTCAATGCGCATCGGCATGTCCCAAATGGCACGGATTTTTCATTGACCCTGTCACGTAATACCGGAGCTCCCCCTTGTTCAGGTGTTATGCAACGTCACGGGAATACCCAACATCCAGTTTAAACTCTCTTTCAATACGACCGTAGAGGATGGGTCGGTCATCCTATGCTTGAGAAAATGGATGCATGAGATAGCCGAAATGAGGCTTCATATACAAATTACATTGTGACATCCGAATTCGGAAGTCTTAATCACCGATAATTTCGACCCAAGATTCAGGGAGCGTATCTTGGCAAACATCGTAATACATAGTCCATTCCAAGAATCGACAGAACAATGAAACTTAATAAACCTAAACGTCTCAACTTTATCTTGGAATTAAGAATCTTTGAGAAACGCAATGCATCGAGATTATCATCTCGAGACCCTTGGATAACAGTGGATTTGGCGTAAGTGTGTCAAGATACAAAATTGATTTGCGCACCGTGAATTGCCTAAGGATCTTCTCGCACCCTTGATAAATCGAGGATTTGTGCGAACCTGCAAATCTGTGCTGGGTCAGGTATTTGCATTGGTCGGTTACATTTCTGTCCGGTCGCTTGTTTGTTTGTCGGCTTGTCGTTTGATTGATTGATTGAATGCACTTCAAGAAGCCTGACCCCAAGGGTTCATGGTCCAAAACAAAAACTGGAAATGCATTTGTGATTTGCCGAAGCCGTGTTTGTAAATAATTATTGAAAGTAGATGTGGTACAGGTGATAATTTTGGGGGCTCGCTATTTTTATCAACTGCAGTTACCCAAAAAAAAAATTCGCCAACGTACAAACATACGACGTTGCCGTAAGAAGATCCGTTATCGATATGGCATGTCACTATGGTCTGGCAGTTAAAGCAGTCGGCTTACGATGTACTTTGTCATTGGGCAACGATGATGACAAAAAAAAGAAGTGGCTGTAGCCGTTAATTACTGTACTTGACCGAAATTACAAGGATTCAACGCTACACGGAACTCCTGTAAACGAATTTAGCACACTGGTGTGTGTATGCAGAAATTAAACTTAATTTTCTTGATCTTGACTCACGCAGACAAAATCATGTTAACAATGTGAATGTGGAAAATAATAATCGCGTGCGAATGTATGTCTTTTTCTGATAAAGAAAGTTTGATTTCGATGAGTTAAAGATGGAAACGCCTTTATCCCCATCATTTCCATCATTGGACGACTCTATTTATTTCTTGTCGTCTCATCTTTTGTCTCTCCCCCCTCCAATTTTGTTTGCCCTTTTGAGTTATAGGCCAAAATCCGACGCGTCTTGCACCCAATCTAAAATCGGTAATTCGTCGCACACACAGGTTACGCTGGCCGTTGTATGATTTAAGATGCTGTGTTTTCGCCAGTGTTTCGCCATACTGTATGAAGATAATTATGGTATGATAGAAACTTCGATAACGACATGATTGCGTGGTCATCGTTGTTACATTCATTCCAGCCATCTGATGCATTTACGTGTTTTCCCTTTGAGTTACATACATGTAATTAGCGCTCAAATGCTATTCTGGGAATCTTGGATCAATAAGTACATGTTAAGCGATTAAGGGCAAAAAAACATTTAAGTTTTAATTAGCAACTTTTTCCTAAACGGATATTCTATTCTAAAGCTAATACGACAATAATTGTCCACATTTAAACGTAATTCTGTTGGTTGTCATTATCTGACACAAACCGAGACTGTATGCATATACTGTACGTATTCTCGGGGAGCTGAAATTTTTCTCATCCCATGTTAATCAGGATTTAAATGGTTCGTGACATGTCGCGCATTAGTTATTATGTATTACTATCATACAAAACTGGGAAGTATTAGGATTTTCATACGTTCCAGGGGAGGGATCCACCTATAAAAGCGTTACCCTCTGTATTCTCATTGAACATTGTTACATGCACAGAGCAAGGAATATCGATCTAACCGTAGGCTAATATTGTCTTGAGTGCGCGTATTTTCCTAGCCATTCAAACCGAAATTGTTTTCATCTTGTTTTCATCACGTGAACCCTACGTTTCACCGTTTTGCCATCTCACAGACGAGAGAAGGTGGTGTCTATTTGTTCCACAATTTTTGCATAATCAAATTATTATTATCTTGGTGTGTTTCGAAATAAACAAGTTTTTGACAGAACTATGCGATTGTCTATAATGACTTATTCCGGCATGAATAAATGCTTTTAGGTTATTTCCCTTTGTTCCTACTCAACTGGATTATCGAGTACACACCGGACTTATTCCATTGTCAAAAATCCGGCTATTATTTTTTTACATGAAACTTAATTTACATAAGAAGTCAACGTCTATCGGAACGGGGCTTCAAGAAGCAATGCTTGTTGTTTGATCAATGACGAATTTTTCAAACTTATTGTGCATAATCTTTCATTGTGGTTTAACCAGTTGTGTTATTATTAATGTTTAAGCGTAATAGTACAGTGTGTATGCTTGTTTGGAAAATCCACACTGGATTTTTTTATTGAACTTTAGGAATTCCCTTTTACATAAACGCCGTAATAAACTAAGATGAGGTCTATTGAAACATTATCAAAATTTCTCTGCAACTGGATAAGGAAATATACCAAAGGTCATTACGTCAAGACGTTTCAAAAGTTAAGACTGTGTAATAATAATTAACAACCTAATAGAAATTTTTCCATAATGTTAAATTACTTACGGCACCTAACAATTAAAACTTTCGGGGTTATGCTATTATTCCACATTTAATAAACAACAATTTTTAACTACTGTACATATGGATAATACGTCCAAGATAAAATTAAACTTGGTTTTAACCATTATCATGCTAAACGGTGAAACTAATTAATTAACATATGTATTTAATGAAAAATAAAACATACGCGCCTGTCCATTTTACGCTAAAATGATAATTCCCGCTTCAATGCGTATTCTGTATTTTCAAAAATATTACTATTTATCGAAATTTTAAATATGAGGCATGATATAAAATACTTACAGTATACCATCCAAATAAAAACATCAATCTCTTAGTTACATAAATTAATTTTTTTGTTTATAAAAATAAAAAAATCGGTTAATTAATAAACAATCATAAAATATTTTTTTTATATATATTATATAAATTATTGTTATTATTATTGTTTTGTAAAAATTAGCACTTTGTGTAACCATTGTATTAATCTAATCAACACGATTATATTTTGTATCATAAAAAAAAGTAAAATAAAGGTTTTTATTTTTGGTTTTGATAATTTTTATTTTATTTTATCATTATTATCAATTTATTTTTTTTATGTAAATAAATATTATTATTATTATTATTTTTGTGTAGGTAAACACTATTTCTTTATTTATTCATATATTACAGGGTATATATTTAAAAAGAAACAACATTTCTCACATGCGATTTGCAGTGAGTTTAATGCTAGCCTGCCTACAGTAATTATTTAACTTCTACTAGAAAAGACATTTTAAAACTAGTATATTAATTAAATAATGCCAAGCAGCTATGTATACCTACTCAGAGCTATTTTGAGAAATAAATTTATAATAATTTAAAATAAGATTAGAAATATATGATGAAAAGTTAAGATTATTTTAGATAAATGTTTCTGCAACTAATGTAGGAATATCAACTATTGTATTGCAGTTTTAAAAATTTGAACATGTGTTGATGTGAAAAGTGAAGTTGGTTTTTGAGATGCTTGTATTGAAGTTATAATTATTTTTGTTACTATTATAAACTTTGTTACTGTTTGTTTTTTTTATTTTTATTGTTTTGTTCCATTTGATGCCAGTAGATGGTAAAGTATTTTCTGTGCTATAATAAGGTTTTCATGTAAGATTAAAGAATATTGTGAGAACTCAATAGATGTTTTGATCCGTTAGCTGTGGAAAATATATTTGCAGTAATTCCACATGCTAATTTTACTATCTGTCATGTATTGGAGATTGGGTGGTTGCTATTGTCTGGATAGAAAATTGCATTAATTGAGTTGATAATTTGCTTGGCTTTTTCTTTTGTTTTAGAACACTTGAGAATGTGGAAGATAATTTCTGATCAAAAGCTGCATCTGGGACAATATGAGTTCTTGTAGTGTTCAGAATATAGGTTGTGAAGAAATTCTTATATAGGGAGAGTGCCTGAAAGTAATTTGATTCTAAATGCTACCAGATTGCTGTAACTGTTATTATGAAGTCCTTTTATATGTTTGTTGAATAAGTTGATTATTTTGAGATTGATAGTGTTATAAGATTGATTAAGTGTTTTAAACATAGAGGAACTCTTGTATATTATGTAGAATCTGATAATGCTAAAGATTTTCTTGCATTATTTTGAGCAGCTTCCCAGATCTGTGTGGTTTATAGTAGGATTCTATGTGAAATGTAGAGATGAGTTGTTCCATTGTATATTATTGATAGTTTTTGGATTGGATTTAAATTTGGCGAGATTGAGAGTAATGGATTTTTGTACTGCCATGTGTTTAATTCTTGATATTAAGACAGTGAAGTTAACTTTTGTTCATTCTTTAGAAAAGCTAGAAGGGGTTTGAATAATGTTTTTGTTGTTTCTGATTTTGATTGTACATTGGATAGGGCACCATTACAGGATCTTATAAATGATGCAAAGCATGTTATCCATTGGTAGTCCTGAATTTGTTATTGTGATTTTGATGTCATTGACCACTACATCTTGTTTGACAAGTGAAATATAATATTTCTTAAATCGTAAGGCATTTTTTTTATAATGTTTAAAATTTTTTAACTAAAAAGTTGCTTTTCATTTATTTTTTTAAATAATCAAAA
>CAJVPV010000605.1:0-20404 GCA_910591835.1 Acaulospora morrowiae | reverse complement strand
TTCACACATGAATTATTACAATTAGAATTCACCCACAAGTATACTATCTGGGTGTAGCCTACCTATAAGAACTATTTTAAGTACACCAATTTTCTACATCTTCCAGCTTCAAATCTGTAAACTTTCTATTAAGTCTTTTAACACCAAACCGGATTGCCCATCAGAGTACTGTGTCTCAAATTCCCGGTCCTCTTTCTTTGGATCAACAATCTCAGCGATTGATGCAAGGGGATTTCCATTTGGGAAATGGATGGAACCCTTTGGCCAATAGTGTATCTTTAAATATTCTCAGGGTTGACAATCCAATTCTTTGTAGATAATGCCAGGCTTTAAGCATAGGCTGCTTATTTAAGAGGGTGCAAATCCTCCAAAGTCAGGCTAAGTCTTAAGGGGAGTTTTCCATTTTGGCGATTGTTACCAACTAAGTACCTTCACTACAGGTAAGAATGGTGAGTGTTACTGGCGAGTGCATAACTCGTGCTGCAGGGGGTTGTGCTGAAAGTCTTGCTTGAAAATTTCCGGTTTTGTGGCTCTTCATAATTTCTTTTATAGTCTCGTGGACTATAGAAAGGGAAAACGATCTGTTATGGAACTGGGAATTACACCAAACTTGACAACGATCATCGTAACGCCAACCGGATGATCATTACACCACAACACCTTTTCTGGAAATCACAATCTCAACACCCGCTGGATCAGCGTGTGAAATGGCTTCACATGAGAAACAGCATATAATAGGTTATGGTACCAGATACCATATTGTTCTATTCAATTGCCTTCACCTGGGATTGAACCAGTATCTTGTGATTTGACCTGTGAAGTGTTAACCACTACACTATAGACCCACAGATCAATTATTATTATAATATCAATTAGACAATTATTAAATCATAATATTTTTATTTATTTATTTTATATTATATTTTAATATTTATTTTAGTATTATACAATTAATAATTGCAATATAATAATAGAATTATTAATTATTATTATTTTTTTTTAATCCTGCAATTAGGTTGGTATCATTTATTTATTAAATCATAAAGAACTATTACACACACGAGAATATATGCAAAGTACAAATTTCTCCAACCTAACTTACCCGTTTTTAGCCGAAGCCTCTAGATACAATTTATGGGGTGATGTATTGTTCTCTTAAAGAATGGGATTAAGATCCCAAACTTCTGATAGGATCGGCACCTGCAGATCACCTCTACAGTCATAACCATAAATCCAAATTTGTGTCACTCCCTCTTATAGAAACTATGCAAGGAGAAAAAAAAATAAAAAAGGAATTTTTTGACAAAGAGAAAAGAAAAAAAGCTATCATTTATTCTAACTATCATTGAAAAAGTTATCTCAGTAAACTTAAAACCCAAGTCCCTTATAGTTTCCTACTTATTACCACCTGTAGTCAGTTAGACTATTTAATTTCCAATAGAGTAGTTGATATTCAAGAATGTTTAAGGGTACTTCTAGGAGAGTATTTCTTGAAACTTTATGCTTGAAGACTTCTAATCAGAAAGAATGTTGGTTTTCTATTGTTGATTTCTTTTCCAAGCCATATCTTCTGAAATTATAGCTTCACTCAACTAGTAAATAGTTTCAAGATCTCTTTCTTCAACTATTTTCAGAATAGATATTGATACTTCAACTTGTTATCAGATTGGGATAGGACTTAGACTTTGTTGCTACTTTCTGTCCTCAAGAAAGAATAAGGAAGAAAAAGAAAATAAAAAAATGAAAACAAAAAAAGATGTTACTCTTTTTCTTCTTACAACTTCAACTTGAAACTGTCCAACTCTTTCAGGAACCAATTACATCATCAGTTTGGTGTTGCGCAACTGGGAACACATGAGAAGTACATGTCTTGTTTACTTTTTCTATGGCTGACGTGATCAACTAATCCGTGACATTAACCAATCATCTTTTAGGAAATCCAGTGTAATCAAAAAATTCAGGGTCAAATTGAGGTAGACAAAATTCTCTAGAAATATCAGAAAAAAGGAAGCATGCTGGAGAAAAAAAAAGTGAGAAGCCAAAAAGATTATGGAAAGACTAGAGACTTCTTTATTTTTGTTTCTCTAGGTTCTTGAATTTTTTGGAAGTCTTTGAAGGGTATTTTTTTTTATCAGTTTTCTTCCTATAAAGGTGTTCTTGCCATAGACCTTTTAGATGGGTTTCTTGTATTTAGTTGCAAAAATAAACAAGAAAAGTGTTTTGAAAAAGAAAAATAAAACAAGTGGTAGCTTCTGCTCGCTTGGCTGGTTAGAACCAGTATTGTTTTTAAGGAAAGTATATAGACTTTATTATTATAAAGACAAAAAATCTTTTGAAAACGTCTGTTTTTTGGGTTGGCAAAAGGATCAGCAAAAAGAATAGAATTATCAATTATATTTTCAATAATATAAAACAAAACTTATATATATTTTTGTATTTTTAAATTAAATTTTTATTATCAGATTATAATTTTTCAACCAATCAATTTTAAAATTTCATAATTAATGAAATTAATATATACAAAATATTTCAAATTTTTTGAAAAAACAATTATTTTATTTTATTTTATAATTATTATATTATAATAAGATTATTGATTCATATTATATTTAATGAAACAAAAACCTGTTATTTTATTTTAATTTATAATAATTTTTATGAAATTTATTTAAAACAAAATTATTTTTCAATACAACTTATTTTAAATAATTTAATTTTACATAATAATATTTATAATATAATTATACAAAATTTTAAAAACTCTTGAAAAAAAAAATTTTTTTTTATTTCTTTTTAATAATATATATATATATTTAAAAATTTTGGTTTTATTTTACATATTTTTTTAAAATATATTAAAAAATCAAATTTTAAAAAAAAAACAACTTTGTTAAAATATATATATTGAAAAATCTCCTTTTCTTTTTTTAAAAACTCTTAACTATATGCTGAAAAATATCAGATATAAAAATATATAATCATATTCATATATTAGTTATAAATCTATTTAAATAATTTAAAATCTTTTACTTTTTTTATATAAAAATCATCAAACATCAAAAAGTGCGGAAATGACAACTTTACTGCTCGTTATCTCCCTTTAAGTTTTAAGCTTTGCTTCGGACAATAAAATTCGTAAATTTTTTTCATAAAATGAATATATTTTTTAGGAAACTGTACGTTGAGATAGATTATATGAAACCAATAATACCGTAAGATGTTTTATGACATGAAAAAAAATTATTAATATTATTATTTGTTGATTTTTTAAGTGTAACATAGCGATGGTGATTTTAGCAGGCGAGTTTTACTTGAAAAATGAAATAAAATAATATTTTTTAAAAAATAATTATATTAAGTAAAAAAAAGCCTTACGTTAAAAAGATTTTTTTATATTGTTTATTTTTAAAATGCATTAATATATTTATTTATTAATTAATTATCATTGGTATGATATGATACTGTATATGGATATTAATATATGCGGTGGTATATACAAGTATTTGTATTTTATATTTTTATAGGATCCCATTAACAAAAAAGTTATTCGCTTTTTTGAAAAAATATTTTTTTTCCCGTGTATTATTTTTAAGTTAAATCAAATTGTAATAGGTATAGGTAAGCTGAAAACCATTTCAGATTAATATTTTTTTCGCCGGGAACAAATAAGCTGTGCTGTTCAGCGAAAATCACGAATGCATGCGGAACTGTCATGTATTAAAATTTACTATGATTATCCAAGAAATTTCCCGATATATATTTTTTTGAATCAAAAATTCAAGGTCGGGACAGCAATCACGTGTCTTTTCTTTTTGCGAATAACGAGGCTCGAAAATCTCTTTGTTCGGCTAAAATTTATAATCTGGATTTAGAATTCTTTGACAAGTTTCACCCTACCACTAGATTGTGAAAATAGCTAAAATCAACTTTACAGAGGCCAGGAAAGAAGAGATGTGCAGTGTTTGATCCTGAAGTATTGACACAATAACAGGATGTTTGCGCCACATATGAATAAGCGAGATGGCATCCATTGAAAAAAAGACATGAAACAACCGTTGCAAGCTTTACCACGCCTTGGATTGTTGATTATTATATTGTAATGGCGCTTGTACACCAAACACAGCATGTTTTACCTTGCACCGTCATACCATGGCTTGTCTTTCTATAAAATTCGTTGTACTAGCGACGCCAAGGAACTCACTAAAATCACCAAATGTTGTGTTTAAATTATTCATTTTTGCCCTAGAATATATAGGTTTAACGGTGGTCGTATAATAACATATTAAGTATCCGATCGTGTCTTACAATTTACACAATGTCATCCGCCTTCAAAATCGTCACGCAATACTCTCTAAAAGACCAAGAACAACATTTGCGCGACCTCCGGATTATTCTATCTCGGTGGGGCTGATTGAAAATTTAATTTATCCATTCTCCAAATTAGCCGTTGTGTGTCAATCTCCTAATTAGGGGAATTCAAGACACATGACAGAATTCAAAATTTTGGTGAAATCGGGTTTCTGCGTGGACTGATGATTTTCTGCAAAATGAATTACAAGTAAATGAATGACATTAAACTAGATCAAAAGAGGATCATATAAAAAAACTCCGACGCTAGTCTGATTTTCATCGAACGCAATCAATTTAATAAGCCTAACCGAATTAAGGGAAGGGTCGGTAACATTGAGGAGTGCAAATAAGTTACCACCGGAAAGGGCAAATAGGGTGACGACGGGAGTTAATGAAGTGTATGGATTAGGAAATTAAGATTATTAACAAGTATAGGAAAGAAACAAAAACTTTTTTTATATGTCCAGAGTACTTAATAGGAAAGACTCATACATTCACAAATCAAAATAATTATCCCCATGCAGGAGTTCCCGTTTTGTCCTGTTTGTCAAGTCCTTTAGTGATTCAAAATTAATGTGGATGTATGTAACAGTAACAGTGGTTGTCCATCGATATAAATAAAAATGCAAGTAGCGAACCGGTATTGTTATGTGCCGATTATTTCTACATCTTCAGGATAATTTCGTCTTACAATTTAAAAAAGAAAAATTTTTCTTATTTTCTTTTCTCTTTATTGGAATTTTGATAACAATTTTCACTGAAATTCCATAATTCACTGTTTGCTGTAGTTTTGATTGCGACTTAAATATTTTTACTTAATACAGTATAACAAGCTTAGAAAAGGTGACCATCTTCCCTTGATAGAGGTATAAATGAACCCCCAAGAAGCTTACAGTCCCCCAAATCAACAAAATCAACAATTTTTTTCTTATGAGAATAACCCATCCGATGTTTCATTAAAATATCAACATTCGGAATCAAATTATGAATACGCATCACGGAAACCACCGTTTTCAACAGACGATGATGTTACGACGAATAGATCGTTGACTGACGGTTGGATGTTCCGACCACCGGAGAATGGCCATGTTATCACCACTGGCGAAATGATAAGTCGAATTGTGCAATATTACGAGGTAAAAGGACGAGTTTTCTTGTGTAGAAAGCCTAGTTGTGTGGTATCACGTGACAGTCTTCGATAAAAGTGTTTCCCGATAACATTATGCTAACCATTTCGCAGATGTTTGCAGTAAACGTATTCCTACTTGGCTATAATGTTCTGAAAAACGCGAAAGCCGGTGTTTCCAGTTCCACCTACAATAATGTTCTCTTTGATGCCTGCTCTGATCGCTTCGTCATCGAACAATTTGACTTCTGCGCTGCCTCAAGATTGATATGGGTTCTCATCGGCGGTGCCGTTATCTATTTCGTCTTCACATCTATTGTCGCATTTGGGTTATACTTGGAACTCAAACGAAAGGGATACGATGCATCGTTTACAGCATTATGGCATTCTCCCGTATTCGTTTTGTGCTATTTTTATGAGGACCGACGGAGGGTAGATATCTTGAGAATACCAAACAAGTATGTGAAGTTAAGCATCTGGACACGAACACATGTGCATAAGATTTCGTTGGCGTTGTATTGTCTTTTTTGTATGATTTTTATCTTGATTTCGTTGGCTCATGGGTATGTACATACATGTATTTCTTCAAACTTAATTTTGCCACGAATGACTACTTTATTATTAACACATCATATTTAGAACCGCCGAAAAATCACGAATAGACGGCGAAGGTTTCGATAAGGGACTAAAAAAATGTGAGTGCATTTTAAATATGGGTTGACTCTATGCCTTTTCAATTCATATCATTCCCTAACATTCTTCTCGACCTTTCTTTCCAATAAATAACAGATTACAACCCGTATCTGATACCTTATTATCTTGCCTTGTATATATTCTCAAAAACGCTATTGGAAATGTTGATTAGCATATTTCAAGATAAAAATTTAAGGAACGAGCCAGAAAGAATAGGAAGAGAATATTCATCCTTCAAGAAGAATGAATAGTTGGGGACAACATATTTTTGTTGGAAATCGAAGCAGCCAAACAAGTCATTTGAAAATATTGATTATATATCGCAAAGAAGAAAACAATTTACATATCGCATTGGATTTATATATTATTATTTTTTTGTTAAATTAATGAAGGGCATTACATACATGAGAACTAATGAGACGCCATAAATAATGAAATTACATTTGGGTAACATTCTCCATTTTTAACATTAGAAATTATTCAATCTATTCTATTTCATTTTCGCAAATTACAACAAGAAAAATTTTAGTATATGCTGGATACATGCACATTTTAAATCTTTCAAACAATGAATCTGTGCAATTAATTAACAGTTGATTTGATATCAAGGTTAACACGAATAGAAATAGGTGTACACTGTATCTTTTTAAAAATTATCAATTAAACAAAATCACATAAAAATATTCTTCAAAAATTCACCTAGCAAAATTGTTTATTAGATATAAAAAAAACATTTGATTTTTTAAATTAAATTTTGATAAAATTTCGAAATAATAGAAATAATATTAATATTAATATTATTTATTATTATTATTATATTATATTATATTTTTTTAGTGGTAGTGTTACGTCATGGATGATAATTTATAATATACCAAAAGCGATCATTTATTACATACCTATAAAAGTATTTATAGATCATAAATAATTTTCACTATGGATTCTGAGATTGTATAGCTGATTTAGGAAATGTCGAGACGTGACACAACTCCTTGTTTTCTAATAGGCAGCACCCCTTACATGCTTACGTTCTTCAGCGGTTACGAATTTAAGCGCATATTGAACGATGTTGCACCCAAATTTTTCTCATTAACCTTTGGCGGCATACACGAATTTTTTTTGTTCACGTGCATTCATTCCATCGATATTCGCATGCGTTATGTTCCATGCATGCATGAATTCTTTGCATTTCTTCTAACATCTTGGCTCAATGGTCTTGTAATTCCACATATTAGTAAAAGAAAATATAAAAAAAACTTGCTGTACATAATTTCCATACCAATCAACAATGCCAAAGTATAAGAAGCTTTTCGATCAGGATTACAAGGTCATTCACATGCATTGTGCTAGGACGGCCTCACATTTTATGGATGATAAATTTCCACCGACAGATTCGTCGCTTTGGAAAACAGGCGTCGATAATCATCATGAACCGGTAGTATGGAAGAGGGTTAAGGTAAAGTAGCGGACTTGCTAAAATTACGTTTTAACGATAATCAAGGAATCGTTGATTCAATTCATTCATTCTTTCTTTTCTAGGAACTCACACCTGATCCGCACCTTTTTATATTCGATAACAGTAAAAAGTTAAATACCGACATCATACAAGGGTAAATGTAAGCTCTTTGTAATCCTGACCTGCGAATACATATACATTCAATGTGTATAAACACGAATTGATCACTAGGGAGGTTGGAAATTGTTGGTTGGTATCGGCTCTGAGCGTTCTATCGGC
This sequence comes from Acaulospora morrowiae, assembly GCA_910591835.1. Classification (NCBI taxonomy): domain Eukaryota; kingdom Fungi; phylum Glomeromycota; class Glomeromycetes; order Diversisporales; family Acaulosporaceae; genus Acaulospora; species Acaulospora morrowiae. The sequence goes on along the minus strand of CAJVPV010000605.1, from coordinate 12,500 downwards.
GCATCCACATCTTTTACAAAAAGTTGTTCCCCATTGGTCAATGCAAGATTGGAATCATAGTGATGAACCAGGAAGAAAATTGGGTGTCTATAATTTCAGAGACACGGAGCGTCATCCAGGTTGGTTGCCGTAAAATTTGCGTTCTTGCTTGATCCCTTTCTTTTGATAACCTATCATTTTCGCAGGAGTATTCCGATTCCGATTTTATCGGTTCGGAGAGTGGGTAGAAGTAGTGGTGGACGACTATCTTCCAACTAGAAATGATCGTCTGATTTATGCTCACTCAAGGAATCCAAATGAGATGTGGTGTTCCCTCTTGGAAAAGGCGTATGCCAAGCTTTGTGGTTGTTATGAAGCATTGGAATCAGGTTCTCCTTCTGATGCGCTTGTTGACTTGACAGGTACGGTGCCTGACACCATTGATTTGAATGGAGAAACAATGCGTAGAATGGGCGAAAAAAAATTCTTAAATATGTTGCAAATGAGCAATAGGAGCGGCGCGCTGATGAGTTGTTCGATCAATGTGCTTGAAGGGGAGGTTCGAAGAGAACGTTTACCTAACGGATTGGTTATCGGCGTAAGTTATTTTCATAAATCAACTATTCTTGATAGAAAAAAAATGGATGCATTCAAATATACATACATATATATACTGTATGTATATGTATTCATTTATTTTCATAGCATTCATATGGGATTACAGATATACAAATAATAAAAGTCGGAATGTTCAAAAGGAATAACGAAATTCTTCTTGTACGACTTCACAATCCGTGGGGCGAGGTGGAGTGGAATGGTGCTTGGTCCGACAACTCACCAGAATGGAACATAATTGACAAAGCGAAACGAAATAAATTGGGATTTAAAATTGCTGAAGATGGTGATTTTTGGATGGTACTTTCCGCCATTTATCATTGTGCTTTGTTTCACTCCTGCGATTTCTACTAATTAATATAGTATGCACGTGTGTCATTTGTCTATTATTAGTCGTTCCGTGACTTCATAACAAATTTTTCGACCTTGGTGATATGTCGACATCTCAACACATCACTGTTTTCTCTTGAAAAGCGTTGGTGTGGAATAGCGTTTCGGGGAGAATGGTCGGTGGAGAATGAAACTGCTGGTGGTTGTATCAATAATCCCGAAACATTTCATCAAAATCCTCAGTATTCCATAAGAGTCACCAAACCAATTGATCTCGTGATAGCACTTATGCAAAAAGATCATCGTTCGGAAATTGGGGTGGAAAACGTGACAATAGGTTTCGTCTGTTTTAAAATTGAGGAGAATCGCGAATATCGTATTCACAAACCTACGTACGAAATTGTTGGTCGTGTGACATATGTAAATGCCCGAGAGGTCAGCATGAAGATATCTCTTAAATGCGGACACTACGTCTTGATTCCTTCGACATATAATGTAGGGGAGGAAGGAGAATTTTTTATGAGGCTATTTTCATCAAAATCTGTGATTGTACGCCCGTTGATAAAAGATGCACCTGAAAAGAAATGGTATTACCCGATAGTGTATTTCGGTAAATCCTACTTTGTGGGAATGGTGCGAATAAAAATAATAGGAGTGAATTTGATGAGAGAACTGGGTAAGGGATACGTGACAATAACATTTTCCGATTTAAATGATCGTATCAAACAATCCCTGGTGGCACCGAAGTTCGGTGATGCTCTGGCACCTGACATTAATGCGGAATACGTATTCTATGTGAGGGATCCGCCAAATGCCAAGATTTTATTTCATTTACATGAATCCACGGTATTTGGCAGCGATAAGATGTTGGGAGAGACGGGAATATTGGTTGGACGATATTCGAGACATGGGAAGGAGGAGAAAATTTGGGAAATAACTAAAACATTTACAAAGATAATAAAGGTACCACCACAAATGCGAACGGTCAAGGACGAAGAAAGGGAGGTAGCGGGAGACAACGTAGTTAATGCAAATCGAAGAACTGAACCTCTGACGGACGCAAGGTTCGAGGCTTCGAATAATCAAGAAGGTGAAGATAGCGAAGAAGAGCAAGTTCTGAGAAGCATACCCAATCAAAAGATTATCGTGGTGCCAGTTAGACCAAAACGAAGGAAAAAAAAAAGGGTGTTGGTGCCTATGGCGATCGATGCTGGAATCGGAGAGATACAAGTGAGAATCACCTATTATCAAGGCGTTAAGGCATGATGAAGTTCTTAGCGTTCATAATGTATTATATATATGTATACTGTATATGTATGTTTTAACTGATTTGTATGATTTAAATTCTGAAATGCGCAAGTTTGTACGTAATAATATAATTTTGAATTCAAGATTTAGATTTATTTTCCATGCTTATCGATGTACTTTATATTATTGTATGTCAATATCTATAAATAAATAAGATTACATGGTTGCAATTCACGAAAATGTTACAAAATATTATGTGACTACATACTATAATTTCTATTTACACCATATACCCGTTGATATAATCCATCCTCTTTTATTTAATTAATGATTTATTGGCTATACAAACCCGTTTTAGATTTATCAATTCTAAAATAAAATTAGTAAACATTATCAATTCGTACTGAACTAGATGAGCAACCGCGATGTCATTATTTCAGTCAAATCTCTTTTATAAATGATGCTTAAATTTCTTCCCTGCGCGTCGATCGTTTTGTGCGATTAATGTGATAATTAATTATACAACTCTTGAGAAGTTCACTTATAACGTTCAAGAAACATCGGAAATTTCATCCTGTTTATGTGGTGCAATGTATACAAAAAACAAAGATTATGTGTGAAACTTGGATCGATATTTTTTTTATTGCTACACTAAAAAAAAAGAACTCACATATACCGTAAAGTATAATCACGATGAAAGTTCTTGTGCTGGGTGCCTCAGGATTCATCGGAAGTGCAGTAACCCAAGCTTTTGCTCGCAGTGGTCACATCACTTATGGATTGATTCGTAGGCCTGAGCTTGAGTCACAGCTGGTTAAGGATGAAAGTGAGTTTTATGATGAAGATAGGTTCTTTGATATCTATCTTTCTCATGCATTATTCAAATAGTTTCCTCATTACATTAATGTCTTCTCTAGTATTCCCAATCCTTGGTGACGTACGTCATCCTCAAACTTGGCTTCCAACGGCTAGATCCGTTGACCTTGTAGTCGATTGTACATCGGAGTATACTGAGCCCACTAAATTGTTCGACACTATATACGAAAACGTTGTTGAGATTTCGAAAGCAAGAATGGAACAAGGTGGAGGAAAGCTGGGATTTATTTTTACTTCGGGACTCTGGGTAAGGATTGAGTAGAGAGGAGACGTTGGAAAATTGATGTAAATATCAAACGTATTAAACCATGCTAAATTCAACTCATATCAGATCTATTCTTCAATTGACCGATACTCCATAAAATCAGAATCCACCTTGCTCAACACTGATTTTGAATTGGATATGTGGCGTCCGCCATGCGAGCAACGCATTATAAATTCTCATTATTTAGACGGCATCGTAATTCGCCCTGGTGCTGCTTACGGTAAAGGTGGATCCCTTACGGCAGCTTGGTTTGGAGATTCAATGAACGCGGATGGTAATGATCGAAAGTTGGAAGGGATTGGGAGTGAGGAAGTTAGGTGGTCGTTCGTTCATGTAGATGATTTAGGTAAAGATATGGAAATTTTTTTAAAAAGGTTTGTTTATGCGATAACTAACTATTAAAAAATTAGCCGACGCATATGTGAGAGCAGCAGAACGCGTAGATATAGTGAAGGGGCAAATTTTTATTGTTGTCAATAATTGTTCAGAATCGATAGGTGATGCATTGAAAGCTGTTGCAAGAGTTACTGGATATAAGGGTTGGGGTTTTTTCCTTATACGTAATAGTGCAAACAACAAGCACTTGATAATCACTTTTCTCTTTCCAGGTGTGATTAACTTCCGTGCCCCCGAAAACGAATTCGAAAAAGCGATGACACTCACGGGAATATTTACGAACCGAAAAGCTCAAACATTACTCGGTTGGCAACAGAAACACGTGGGATTTGTGGATGGGATTGAAAGTTGGTGGAGTGCATATAAAGGATGGAACAATATTTGAGAAATGTTGACTTTTATATATTTTTCAATTTTATAAGTAAAATGGATTGAGCTCAAATTATAAACAAAGTTAATTCTACGAAATTTATAATATTTTAGAAGTGTTATTTCATTTTAAATATATACAGTATGCAGTACATAAGAAAAAAAATTTTTTTTTTTTTCAAACACTTTATATATAATGTACCAAAGTTTTTTTATATAAATTACATATTTTTTACAATTATGTTTTTTTTGAAAATATTTTTTTTAAATAATATTATATGATTTTTTATAACATGATGCATTGATTAGATCAAAAAATATTGTGTACAGTATAAAAGATGCAATATGTAAAAGTGTTAATTACAAGTGTATGAAAATTTAAAATCTTAAGAAGAAACAAACCAACCATTAAAATTTTATAACAATAATAATAATAACAATAATAATGATAATAATACATTATTATCAGATCTTTTGTTTTTTTAATATAGATTAGGTTTTGGTACGCATTTTTAAAAATGTTTTTTAGCATAAAAATAAACCTTTAGACGAGACACAGCAATACTATTCTATTTTAAAATTTGATTTATTTTTTATTCATATTATTTTATGTCATGCCGTATACGTTTAGGATTTTGTTAATTATTAATTGGTTGCTAACTTGAGGATTAAAATGAGACAATTCAACCAATCTTTCAAAAGACGACAAATTTCGTATTTTTATTAACCAGAAATACAAGCAAAATTCAAGAGGTATGAGCATTTAATAAAACACAAATTGTTCTTGATGCCAACGTAAGATTTTTAGGGGATTTGTTGTTCCTTAGAGTGATTACTTATTTATGAATCATAAAGGTGACATCTGTACAAAAGAACCAATTGTGGAGCTTTAGGTCCGAATATGAAGTATTCACTTTGTTGTTAACCGCAAAAGATGAAGTAAAAAACGGTTAAAACTTAGGCGTTGAGTGGAAACTGCTGAGCCTCTCCAACTATTTACAACTTGCGGCTTGGTGAATTTTACCTTTATATTTACACAACTCCAGAACTAGGTTTTGACAATGATCACGTTTATCTAAAGAAAATTATATTTCAAAGGACACTCAATTCTTTTATACTGTATAACAAAACTTTTCATTTTCAGTCATCGGGTTCGAAGAGAAAAGAACCTCCATTGAAACTTCACTTGTGGAGGATCTGTAATTAAGTCACCATTTTGTCCTTTTTCTAATCGTCTCGTTTCAGTAATACTGAAATTTAAATAGAATCAAACTTACGTAGATTTCATCAATATTGGAAATTCGATAGATTATTACATATTTTAAAGCGAGCAATTATCCTTTCGACATGTTTTTTACTGTACATATTCTCTCGGTGAAATTTTATTTTCACCTTACACCCATATGCAGCATTTGTTTTCTGACTGCTTAGCATGTGAAAGTACCTAAAGTAACACTGATTGCTTGATTTTCCACCTGACTTTCCTAATATGTACGCATACCATGCTTATGAGTAACACGTAGTATCTGTGTAAGAAAATCATATCTTGGTTCTTTTCCACTTTTCGATATCAAAGAATGAACATAATTGAATTTTTAAAATTTTTATTCTTCACGAAGGTATACCAATCGAGATTTTTACTCGCTTCTTACAAGTGCTGGAAAGTTATTTTAAGATTCTATACAAATACAACTGAACTCTCTCGCATTTGTATAAATGCTGCAAATGAAGCCGGGCTTGACGACAGTTGGTTAGAGAAAGAACCAAATACGAGAACAGAGGATGAAATAGATTCTCCAGAGGGAGATCGAATCCCATTATTAACGATGGGAACAACATGGAGAGATGTTCATGTCTCCATCGAGTCTATTTATCGTATTGGTATGGATGACCAAATATAATTTTATTATTGTTTTTTTTTTTTTCATAAACCACAATCGCTTATGATTATTTTTAAATTAAAGATCGATCCATCCTTTTTTCAAGCAAATTAGAGGTGTTTGCTTTGCCTACATTCGATTTGTTTTTATACACGTTCTTGATTGACATCTAATTCCTATTTTTGCAACATAAGATGGAACGACATATCTTAGAATCAAAGGATTGTAATCTTGACGAAGTCACCCAAATGATCTTGGAAAAGAAGAGTTTTCCAGATCAAGGTTCCCGAAGAACGTGAGAAATATACATACATCAAGTATTTCTACTTCAAATGTGTTTTGCGTAATTCACATGGATATCTCTTCGTTCCAGTGCTGCCGCCTCCGTTTTGCACCAATGTCTGACAAAAATCCGGGATTCATATAACCTCGTAAATGAAATTAGTGCTATAGCGCAAACAAAGTTTGATTCAAGCAAAAAGACTCACGAGAAGAAGTTACTGGAGGTATGTATATAAATCTGACTGCATGACCTTTCTTATTTAATTCTAACATTCGTTAAATCCCTCCTTACCAAAATTCAAAAAGCTATGGGATTTGTTAATGCCTGATGAAACCCTCGAAAATCGTTATAGCGAACAATGGGTCAAAGTAAAAAAAAAATTTCTTATATTAATTCGTGACAAATAACCCTTGTTAACAATTAAGTATCCAAAAATTTGTGAACCTACTAGATTGGCTTTCAAGGAAAAGATCCTTCAACTGATTTTCGTGGAATGGGTAAACTTTCAGAGTAAAAGAGTTATGCGATACAATCTTATAATAAAAATTCATTTATTTCCTAAAAAATCATTATATAGGAATTTTAGGTCTGGACGATTTGATTTACTATGCCAAACATTATCCAGAGTCATCCCGCAATGCGTTGAACTGTTCCCGTCGCGCTGATCTATGGTTACTATTATCAATTTTTACTATTTATATGTTTCATCTTCCTTTACAGTCTTTTTTCATCAAAATTTTATGGTTTTATATAGGTATCCATTTGCTACTGTAGGAATAAATATTACATCCTTTGCAATCCAGACTCTTAGAACGAGGCAAATGCAATACTTTTTATTCATGTACGGCACTACAAAGGAGGTCTATCATGAATTTTTCTGTAAGAACCATATTCTCTTAATGCATTCGATCTTTAGGTTAATTTATCATTGATTTTGGTTTATCGATCTCTCCTGAAGGCTACCTATTCCATTCTTTTAATTTATATTGGATTTCGCAAGAAGTTCCAACAAATGCAATGGAATTTCAAGGAATTTTCGAAAAATTCGGGAAGATGATCATCAAGGATTTATTGGAAAGAAAGCCAATGGTGTTGAATGAATCGAAAGAGATTTTCCTTCAATCAAAAAAAGAGATCTGAAATTGAAAAGGAACACATTAGAACACATATGTAGAACTACTCGAATATTCTTTATTAATGTAGAGAAATAAAAGATGGATCCATATTATAAAAAACTAGTTGCTTTTCGTTTTTAAAATACTTTATCTAATAATATAACGCGTATAAGTCTTTAGAAAACATAAGATTTTTTTTTTATATAAAAAACCCCGGCAAAAGTTCTTTTATTATATATATATTAGTTACGTATATTTTTAAATTTAATTTAATTTTTAATTTCTAATATTATAATTAAAATAACTTTTACGTATATAATTTAATACCATTGGCAATACAAATTCTAATATACATCGAATCACAAAATAAAACAAACAATCAATCAATTCACGCATTAACTGATATCTTTTATATATAAAAAAATATAATATAACAGCTTTAGGAGAAGCGTGATTATTAGAAAATTCGAAAACTATTTATACGATAATCATTTTAATAAAGTCATGATTAAGTTATATGATTTAAATGATTGGAATTTCAATATTACATATTTCAACAATTCATTGATAAAACAAAATATATAAAACTGATTTCCTTCATGAGAGTTTCGAAAACATTCTTAAAATACTGTATTTGGAAAATTATTTCAAACAAAGTCATTTGATGATGAAAATGATGAAAATCAATAAATTTATTTTAAACTCATAACCAAATCAATCAAATAATTTTACTTAATACAAATTTTGTGTATTAATGCTTTTTATAAAAAAAAATTATTTTTTATAACGTTATTAAGTTTAATATACAGTCAGGGACAAAAAAAAATGTCCAAAATTAAAATTATATTTTTATTACTAATTTAATAATAAATTGATTAATTAAGATAAAAAAATATACAGTATATTTATTTATTTATTTAAAGATACAGTGTAAAGAATAAAAACAAATAAATAATTTTTCTAAATATATTAAGATAATATTATTGAATTTTAATTAAAATAATATTATAGTAAATTAAATTTTTTAATCTTTTTATCATTTACAGTAAAACAACAATAATAAATTATTTAAATTATTTTAATATATAAATTAATTCATTATAGATTAATAAAAACTTAAAATGTGCATGTATCACAACTTAGCCCTTAAAAAAAAAAACTTTAAAAAAAATTATTAAATCTTAATTATTTTTTATTTTTATTTATTTATTTATTTAATAATAATAAACTATTACAAATATAAATAGAGCTCCTAACAATACCACTTTGATACTACTTTGATACCAGTTTGATACTTAAATTTACTATAAAAATATATAAGTAAGTTATAACCCATATATTAAATTTACTATAGATCAGTACCATTTTGATACAGTTTGATACTAGTTTGATACTTTTCAGAGTCCTAAATATAAGAACATATAGAGTGTTGCAAAAAAAATATTAATTATATTTTTATTTATAACTTAACAAAAATTATTTAAAAAAAAATAAATTTAAATATGATTAAATTGATATCTATAGAATAATTTTATTTAGAACTACTTTATTAATTAATTTATAATTTAATTTGATATTTTAATTTTTAATAAAATTTTATATTGTACTTTTAAGTTTCTATTTAATTTTTGTTTAAAAAAAAGTAATATATTGATATATTTGTATTTATATAAATTTTGCTTTTTAAATAAAAGATTTTAAAAAGTAAAATAAAAGAACAAAATAATCAATTAAATAATTTTTTTTTAAAAAAATATTAATATTAATATAATAAATTTTTAATTAAAAATTTTAATAAATCTATTTCTTTTAAAATATAAATTAAAAAAAAAAATTTAAATCAATACTTATTTAATAGTTATAAAAATTTCAATTATAAAAATTTTTTATATTATTTTTTTTGTAACACATTATATATAAAATATAAATTTTCTTCAACCAAACTTATTTATTAACAGTTAAAGCTTCTAAATATAATTTATAGAAATAATAATATTGTTTTTAAAATAAAAAAAATTAAAATCCAAAATTTCAATAGAATTAAAATTTGTAGATTACTTTTATAATTATAACTATAAATCAAAATTATATTGCTTCTTTTATAAAAAAATTATATAAAGAAAAAAAAGTTATTATTTATTCTAAATATTATTAAAAAGGTTATCTTAATAAACAAAAATTCAAATTTTTTATAATTGTTTATTTTTTAGGTATGACTTTGGAGATAAATAAGATTGCTCTCTTTGTTATTTACTTGTTTATAGAGTTCTATTCCAAAAATCATTGCTTGCAGTTTATCACTACAGTTCATCTTTTTAAAATATGAACTACTTTTTATATTCCTAATCATTTTTTCTTTTCTTTAATCCCTTCCCAAATTAAGATTTTGTCTTGAATTTGTGTGAAAAAGTCTTCTGTGTCATCTTCTTGTGGCTCTCTTAGGTTTGTTTCCTCCTGATTGTGATTTTTTAATTTTTTCTTTTTTTTTCCTATCCCGTGTGTATCTTTTTTTCTGTATCTGTATATTTTAGGTTTTTTTCCTGAGTTCTGTAATCTGATATATTTGTTATTTTATAGCTTTTTCCTAAATTGCTTGCAAATATTTCTTAAAAACTTCTTTAGTAACTGCCTCACTTTATTAGTTTTGATCTTGATTTTGGCCATTGTTTGTATCCATTCTAATATGTTTTCTTTTGAAAGAAATCCTAAGCACAAGTTTATAATTTCTATACCTGTAGAGAATTTATGTCTGTACTATCTTTATAAAAGCTCTTGTATTATAGTTTGCCTGTCTTGTATTTTTTCTGCCTGAACATTTTCCAGCCATTTATTAAGTAGCTAATCCTGGCTTTTGTTCCATATTTCTTTACGTATTTTTGTAATACTGTTGCAAAAGAGTAGATATTTTAAGGATTCTTCTTCTTGTTGACAGTATAGGCACTTAGTCAGATTTATATATTTTATAGAAAATCTTTTGGTCATATTGTTCAGAGTTGATAGTTTATTATGCATTAATTTTATTCAAAAGGTTTTATCTTGAACTTGTTTGAAAAATGTTATTAAGAATCTTTCTACTTTGTTTGCTTTCCAAAGACTTTTTCAGTCGAAGTTTTCTTGATTGTTTATTTCTTTGATCCATATTTTTTATATTCAATTTTGACTTGCCGATTTCATTAGAATGCTTCTCTTATATATTTCTTTGACAAATTCTCCTATTTCTATGTCGATAGAAATCTTGTTCCAGTATAGTGTTGTTAGGACTTCTTGTCAATACCAACTGTTTCAGCAAATCTCTAGTTCTTTTTTTGCTGCTTTAATGAAAAGGTCCATCTTGTTATTAGCCTCATCCTTGTAATAAGCTTTTACTTTAGTCATTTGAATCATGATTTGTTTCTTATGTATTAGATCTATGCATCTTGTTTACAGTTGCCAGTTCTTCTATTTTCTGTTTCTTTTTCCTATATCTCTAATATGGGGTTTAGGAGCTTTTGCAGAATGTTGATACAGGTTATGTAATCTGTTTTGATTTCTATTTGACCTTTTTGAGATATAACCAAGAGTGTTAGAATGATTGCGACAAGTTCTGTCTGAAGTGCTGATGGCCAGTTATCTACTCTTGCTTGAAAGAATCTTCCTGGGTTTGGTTCTTGGATTTATAGCCAGACAGCTCCTATTTTTAATGATTGGTCTCTTTCTTTGCTGTATAATCCATCTGTGTAAAAACAATAGGACTGTTGAAAGTTACTTTCTTTATTGATTCTGTATTCTTTTATCAAGGCTTGTATATAGTCTGGAGATTGAATATGTTCTTTGATTATTTGCACTTTCCGGTCTTCTATTTCAACTGCTATAATATGGTTGTCAGTAATCTCTTTTTTTTGAAGTGTTCCAATTCTTTTTCGATAAGGTTTTTCAAGTAAAGATGGGTCCCTAAATTAAAGGTGAGGATATAATTCAAATGTCCCTAACTATTAAAAAAGTTTTTTTTAAAATATAAGGTCAAAAAAAAACTACCTACAAAGGTTTTTTGCAATTTAGGCCACTTGATCCAAGTGTTTTTTGAATTATGTCCCTATTAAAGTAATAAATAAATAATTATGTTCCTTCAAAAGGGATATAATTGATCTGCAAAATTTTATATGCTAAATAGTTTAGGGACCCATCCTTATTTTCAAGACATGTATACTAATCAGAATTTCTGGTTCATCTGCTTTTCTAAGGATTAAACATTGATTAATAATGTCACATAATAGTGATCTGGTCTTTGATTTTTTGTTGTTTCTATAAACATTTGTTCTGGTTGATAAACTTCTTGTTTCCTCATTGGTCTGAAATTGGGTGGTGCCTTTGCTTCTTTGTAGTTTGACTGTATCTGGTTTGGATCCTATTTTTAGGTTGTAAACTTTTGCTTGGAGAGCTTGATGATCAGTGTCTCCTTTACTTCTATACCAAATGATTTGTCTATTTGGTTTCTTTGGACTTATAATCTTTCAATTCCATTAGTGTCAGTCTTTATTTGGACTAGTAGAGAAAAATCTTCTGTTTTGCTCTTTCCAATTTCAACTTTGTCATTTGTTATTTAAAACATTGTACTTATTTATTAAGGTGAATTGGATTTTGCTGAACTATAGTAGTATTGGCTCTTTGCTGATATTTGAGAAGATTTGAATAATTTTCCATGATAGTATTGTTTTGCTGTCACTATTGATTATTTGATCTATGAAAATTATATTGTGCTTTCTTAGATATGAAATTGCTTTCTGGTATAACTTTGTATCATTGAGCATATTCTTGATGAATAGTGAATCTCTTTTCCAATCAAAGCAATTTGATTATCAGGAATTAAATATTGTGATTCCTAGATTGTTAGCCATTTTCAGAACTTGGGTTAAGAAGTTCTTTGAATATCTGAATGATTAAGGAATATCATTAATCAAAATATTGCTTGGTTTTCAGTTTTGAACCTAAGCTTGTTTGAGATAGATTAATGTGGATATGCTGGCTGGACTCATGTCACACAGTCTATTTATAAAGTTGAAGATCTGATTTTTTGTTTAAATTTTCTTAATACTTTTAATGTTATAGATTTTCTTATAATGTATAGCTGAATTGGGAATTGTTATGACCAATTCTGTTGCTTTCTT
>CAJVPV010000604.1:0-20419 GCA_910591835.1 Acaulospora morrowiae | reverse complement strand
AAAAATAAATACTATCAATAGATAATATATAATTAAAACCAATATTATATAAATTTTTAGAAAAATATTTTGATTATATAAAAAAATAAATGAAAAGTAACTTTTTAGTTAAAAAATTTTAAATGTTATAAAAAAAATGATTTACAATTTAAGGGATAAGATTGATTAAGTGTTTTGAATACAGAGAAGCTTTCATATATTATGTAGAACCTAGTAATACTGAAGATTTTCTTGTACCATCTTAAGCAACTTCCTAAATCTGTATGGTTTATGGTAGGGTTTTCTATAAAATATAGAGATGGATTGTTCCATTGTATATTATTGATAGTCCTTGGATTGGATTTAGATTTGACAAGATGAAATTAATAGATTTTTGTGTTATCATATATTTGATTTTTGATATCAAAGTAGCAAAGTTAATTTTTGTTTATTTTTTAGAAAAGCTAGAAGGGGTTTGGATAACATTCTTATTATTTCTAATTTCAATAGTATACTGGATAGAGCACTATTTCAGGAACTCATAAATAATATGAAACATGTTATCTGTTGATAATTCCGAATTTGTTATTATGATTTTATTATTGTTGACCACTATATCTTGTTTGACAAGTTGAATATGATATAAATTGCAGAGGTCAATTGCTTGAAATGGTAAAAGAAATAGTGAAGCAGGTGTGATATTTATTAAATAGAAAGTGTATTCATCTTTAAATAGAGAAATTGCTAGTTATTTTATAATATTGTATAAGTGATACTTGAAATTGGGTGAGATTTTGTTAATTGTCCAGAGTAAGGAAGTGTTAGTACTAGAGAAGATTAATGAATAGGAGTTATTGAAAGGTTAGCTTAGAGAACAGCTATGGCACTTGATGAGATTGTTGCTAAAGTTTATTATATAATGTCTGCCTTTTAAAGGTAAGGATCCTAATGATTCTCTTTGATTCTGTATTCAATTCTTAAGTTTATATTAAATTTAATAGGTAGAGTATATCTTATCATCATTTTTAATAGTGTTTTGAATCTCATGTGATTCCCTGTGATTTTGTTCGATTCCAATTTTTGGAACCATATTTAAAGATGTGTTTTCATATATGTCTGAGCATCTTCTATATGTTTTGACAAAAGAGTTAATATTGTAAAGAAACCAAAAAAGTAGTTTTGAATTTGGAATAGGCCTATAGGATCCCAAGAGATTGTTGTTGTTGTTGTTAAAGTTTTTGAACCAGATTGATTCTAGGCCACATCATGCAATGCCAGTATAAGAGATAATTTGTAATTAGGATAGTTTGAGGGAACTATTGAATTGTAAGAGTTAAGTAGTGAATTTAATATTGAAAGCATTTGATGTTTTTATTGCTAGTTCTTTGAATTAAGGTAATGTGTCTTTAAAAAGAAAACCAATACTATTATGGACATTTTTGAGAAGAAAGAAACAGTTTGGAGGATAGATCTGAATTTTTAGATTCTTTACAGCTTTGGCCACATATGGAATCTAGTTGTCTTGATTGAATTTGTCTGGATCACAAATTGGACAGAATCAGATTGCTTCCTTTTTTTAAATGAATTGAATAGTTTGTATCATGTATTTTTTAATAGAAGGGTGGCTAGTTTGATTATTAGGTTGTTGATAAGACCACATCTTTGTTTTTTTCAAGAAGTGATATATTCAGGCCATCATGACTGATTATTATGAAGTTGGAGCATTTGGATGAGATTTTGTATATGGCTTTAATGAGTTTGTTAATTCTTGTTTAAATTGAGTTAAGCAGGCTACTGTTTAGAAAGGATATGAATAAAAAATATTCTTTTTCTCAGAATTACTCATTCATGGATACATTGTTTAATTTCTCCCTTCTATCAATGTTTGGATAGTTCTTCTAAGGTTGAACAGATTACTTGATTAAATATCTTCCTATTGGATTTGAGAAGATTTTATGAAGATATGAGTGTTTCAAGGTATTTGATACTTTCATATGGTTTTAGTACTTGCACTAGGTGATTTTTGAAATTGATTGTTCTGGGGCTGCCTTGTTTAATTTTAATGTTATTAGTGACTTTAATTTTGTTTTTGTTGTATGTAATACTATTAGTTTGAAAAAATTGATTGGCGGTTTCAAGAAGGGCTTCTATTTTGACCTTGGAATTAACAATTAGAGTAAGATAATTCATATAAACAAGAGTATTTGGAACTATAAAACCTTGTATTGGTTTGTATATGATTAATTTGGAAACAAAAGAGTTATAGAAAATGATCCAGATTATTGGTGAGATAGTTTCTCCTTGTTCTATGCCATTGTTGACTAGAAAGAATTTTGTGAATTCAAAAGAAGAATTAATTGATACTTTTCAGTTTGTGAATAGGTTAATAAAAAGATTGATGAGGAGTGAAGGACACTTGATTCTTTTCATAGATTTTCTAATAACTGGTATTGATACAAAGTTGAATGCTTTGGCAATGTCAAGAGAGGTGAACCAAAATTCTTTATTGTTAATATTTGTAGCTTGAATGACTGATTCGACAATAATTAGAGATTTAAGTGTACTTTGATTAGGAAGTTCTGCATGATTGTGTTCAAATATGATTGGATTTAATTTAAGAACATTTGAGAGTCTTTTGTTAATTATTTCTATAAAGATCTTTCTTACAGAGTCGATTAACAAAATTGGTCTGATGTTATTGAGCTTGTGGCTTCATAATAGTTTTTTTGATATCAAAGTGATTGATATTTATTTTCAAAGATATGGAACTTTAGAAAAGGATAGTATTTGATTAAAAATTGAGGTAAAATAATTTGTGATTTTGCTTTTGAGGATTTTGATTATATTATAGCTGATTTCAGATTTTTTGGGGCTTTTCCTTTGGGTAAGTTGTATATGGCTTTGTTAATAGAGTGATCATTAAAGGAAAGAAGTACTTGATCATAAATAGCTTGGTTGATTAGTTTAGGGAGATATTCATCTTGCCAATTTGAAAAGTCTTTTAGATTGAAGTATTTTTTATGTATAATATTTTGAAAGTATTTGTTGATGGTTTTTTGAATTGTAGTGAGGTCTTTTTTAAGTTGATCATTGTTATTCATTATTTTGGTGAGATCAATTCTAAGTTTTAAAAAATCCAGGACCTTCTTAATATAGCTTTTGAGCTTGCTATAGAAGTTTTCAACAATTCTTTTCTGGTTTAGCCAAAACTCTTCCAATTATTCTTGCTAGGCCTAGGCTAGAGCTTCTCAGATTAATAATTTTTTAAGTTTTTTTAGATCCTGGAAAGATACATTTGAGTTGCTATTAGCTATGTTATATAGGTTATATAACTCTTGTCTTGAAAGTTGTACTACTGTATAATTGTTTTTGAGCTTAGAGATAGTAGTGTTAATCTTTTTTATTTGGATCTTTAATTTTTTTTCTGCTTTAGAGTAAGGATCCTTGGGAATAGGGCTCCTAACAATATCACTTCAATACCAGTTTGATACTTAAATTTATTATAAAAACATATGAGTAGGTCACAACTCATATATTAAATTTACTATAAATCAGTACCATTTTGATACTATTTCGATACCAGTTCAGTACTTTTTGGAACCTTACTTGGGAATTGTTTTGACTTCCACTTTTTTAATATATTTGTTTATGGAGTTTCTAATAAGATTATAGAGTTCATTCTAGCTAAGTGATAAGAATAGACTTGTCCATAATTTGATGTCTTGAATAAATTTTTGAATATTTTCACTTTGTGTTTTGCTAATTTCAAATTTATATACAGGTTTGATTTTTTTAAACTCAAAATAATCTAATTTGATTGTTACAATATGATGGTTAGTTGGAATAAAATCACATTCTTAAACCTTGTACTATATTGCTTTGGAAGCTAAATCTCTTGTAAGCCATATTTGGTTAATTCAGAAGGTACTAGTGGAGATGATAAAGATAAAGACTCTTTTATCAAAATGTTGTCCTAGGTCAATATAATTGTATAGGTGTTTGTAGAGATGTTGTTTGTATAAAGATGTGGAGACATTGATTAAGGGATTGTTTTTGGGATAAGTATTAAAGTCTCCTATAATTGTATAATGAAATTTGTTGCTTGCTATAACTTTGATTATTTGAAGAATCTGCTTGACTGCCATTTTTTTTTCAAGATTGTTACGTGATAGGTATATTGCTAAGACAAGAATGTTAATACTTCCTTTGAACTTGAGCAAGATAGTAATACAATATTTAGAGGTATTAATAATTTGATGTACATGAGAGATGAAGTTTTATCCAATAATAAGAGCAGTTTGATTTTTTGCTATGGTATTAAAGTTGCTGTAGATTATTGATTTTCCATTGATATTTTTGTGATGGTAGTCTTCTTGTTTGAGTTTAGTTTTGGTATAGAATAGAATAGTTCGATCTGAAGTGTAGTTTGCAAGAGTCTTGAGTTTGGAGAAGTTGTTGAGACCTTTGGTATTGATAATTGTAAAAATTATTAAGTTTTATATTGGATTTAATATGAAGTTGATTGGATTTGATTGACTAAATTATTAACTGCTATAGGATTTGTACTTATAGAAGTTAACATAAAAATGAAATGAGATTAAACTCCAGTTCTAGAAGTATTTTTTTAATAATTAGGAATTTTGAAAGTCTGGAGAAGGAGAAGGTTTTGTATAGTTAATAGATAATTGTTGAGAAAGTATTATTGTCAATTAGAGAAAAGTTAATTGTTATTAAACTCTTGTCTGATAAGATTTTGTTGATTTTTTTTGAATTTTCTGGCAGGGCTACTCATGGATTGGCAAACCAATCTTTTAGAATTTTTTAAAACTTATAGAAGTTGTGAAGTATTTTGATTTTTTTTTTGAATTGGTTGTTGTCATAAGATAATTGTCCAATGTTGAGACTTGGATCAATGTTTTTTAATTTTCGTAAAAGTTTTGACTTTTTGGTCTGAGATATTTTTAGGTTAACTCAATATGGGCCTAATGGAAGAGAGAATGAAAGTCAGATCTTAGGATTCTAATTAGAAATTAAGTATCATATAAGTTTATAGTAGGGATTTAAATTTCTAGCTTTGAACAGTACTTATTAATTGTTGATGATAAGAAGAAAAGATATTGTTTGAGTTTGAAAAAGTTAAAGGGAAGGTGCTCAAAGTAGTATTTGGATTTGAGATTTTTGATAGCTTTACTGATGCTATTTGTAGATGTGTCAAGGGAAAAGGTACTAAGGAATTCTGGTTCCAATTGATTAGAAAAAGAAAAAGGAAATCTTGAATGGGGAAATCAAAGTATAATAGAGGGATTTTGAATGGAATGATAAAAAATCTTTTGAGTTTTCTGATATTGTTATCCAAGTTTCTGAGATCTTTTCTTTTTTTGATTGAAAACAGATATGAAACTTTCTTAGAAAGATTTTGAAGAAGATTAAATAAGTCTGAAAAGGTAATGAAGTATGAGTCTGGTAGTAAATTGAACTTGTAAAAGGAGTAAAGTGATCCAGCTATGCTTGCTGTGGTACTTCTATCTAAAATTGAGATTCTGTGTGAAATTTTGACTTTAATTTGCAATGGGATGAGATCTGGGAAGTAGGTAAGTTCTGAAAGATTGTTCCAGAACATTTTCTTGCTTAGTTAAAGAAATTCATGACAGTCTAGTTTACTGTCCTTCTTGGAATAACACAAGTAATTGCATCCATATTTCATTATTTGTATTAGAAGGTGTGAATTAAGGTTAAAGATATTGATATACTTCAAGTAAGCAATGAATAAGCTAGTACTTAGCAAGAGTTTAATCTTATTTCTGACTTCTTTATTGAGTTCTAAGATCTTGTGTTTTCCTTTATAAATTCTCTCAAATTGATCTTCAAGTTTCTCATATTCTTTTTGATAGTCTTCTTTGAGTTCTTTGATTTTGTTGAATCTGAAGAAGTCTCTGTCTCTTGCTTTTATTCTAGTAAAGATAGCTAAGTGAGATTTTTGTTTGACCTCATTTTTTGATTGTTTGTTGATACTTAGTAAGAGATTAATGAGTTCTTTTGAGTTGTTTTTAATTGAAGAGAATTTGAAGGTTCACTGGATAATCTGATAGTGTTTATTAACAAGGTCATCAGAAATGCTTGGATCTTCCTTTTCTTTGTCTGTATTAATAGTAATGTCATAGTTTTCTATCCCTGAACTTTTCAAAATTAGGTCTTTCTTATATGTCCATAGTCTTTTGTAGACTGTGTTTATTTTTTCTCTATTAACACTTCTATTTGCTGGTCTCTTATATCTCTCATGTTTTTAATATGTTCTAATTGGATAAATAGAAGATAAAAAGTGTAAAGAAAATAGAATAGGGTTGTTAGGTTAATTAAAGCCTGTAGTTGTGATTAAGATAGTGGAAATATCAAAGCTAAGGTTGTTGGTGATTTTCTTAAAGGTGTTTTCTTTCTCCTGATAGGTACTATATATGTTTTGATAGTATTGTTCATTTCTATATTATCTGGGATAGAAAAATCCAGGTTGATGAATATTGATTGATTATCTTTATGTAGATCTTGTACTAATGGTTGTAATTAATTGATTGTTAAATTTGATAGGTTTGATTGGTGGTTTCCTGAATAATGGCTGAACTCTAATTGGTTAGGAGTTTTAGTTAGCTGAAGTTTTTGATTGATAGTTGTTCTTAGATTTGATTGATTTAAAAGATTATTAAAAATCTTAAAAGATGAATCTATTTCACTAAAAGATGATATCTGTAAAATAGATAGTTGATTTGTTTTTTCTAGTTAATAGGTTGTTGTAAGAGTGAATGTTTTTGCTTTTTTTTTTATGTTTTTGTTTATTTGAATCATGTTCCAGGATATATATTTTGAATAATTTCAACCTTTTGACAGTACTTTCTGAAGAATCTCATTTCTGAGTTGACCATTATTTGTAAAGATTTTTTGGAGTGAGTTGTGAAAGTCTAAAAATTCATCTAAAATCTGAAATAGTTTCTTTTTAAGAACTGAAACTTGTATTAAAAGATTTTTATGATCCTTTAAAGTTATGAACTCAATCTGAAATATTGACAGATTTGTAAACTCTGGTCTAAAAACATTTGTAATAGGAATGAGCCATTTTTTTGGATAATTACTGAGCAAAGGAATTGTTGTTAATCTGAATGGATCTATTAAAGTGATTTCTTGATTCTCATTTTGATAAATTATAGATATATAGTATCAGGTTCTATTTATGATAATAATATCTAATAATAGATTATTGTTATTGTTGATACTTGTGTGAGGCATTGTTGTTGGTATTGAAATTTTGTTATCTGAAATTATATTGGGATTTGGTTTGGTTATTGTTTGGATATATCAAAATAAATTTGGACATGTATTTTGGTGATTTATTTCAGTTGTATTTATGTGTTTGTATTTATATGTTGATATAGTTGACATGTTGAAGTTGTTGTTGTTAACATATTTTATTGTTATGTTATTGACATGTTTGGTTTAATGATGTGTTTGTATTAATAGTATGACTATATTGTTGACATGTTTGTTTTGTTACTGGATATGTTTGTTTATTAATATGTATTTGATTTGCTTAATATATTAGTGATGCAATCACTTACTGAAAATAAGTTGGATCTGGTTTTTCTCCAATCTGAAAAAATTTGTCATATAACTTAAGAATGTTAATATTGATTGTTATGATATTATTTATTATTTGGAGTCATTTTTTTTGGATTTCCCTTTAAAAAGTCTAATGTCTTCTTGTTTTTTGTCTGGTGCCTAGATTGTCTGATTTATTGGATAGAATTTGGTTAACAATGATTCTTTTAATGTCTAAAAAGGTACAGAATCTTGTACATAACTGGTTAGAAGCTAGAAGGGTTGATGCTGACTTTTTTTGAGCTTACTATAAATTGTATTGCTTGTGTCTTTCTTTTTTTGCTGTAAAATTTATCTATTTGGAAAAAAAGAAAAAAACAAATAAGAAATTGTTAATAACAGATATATTAATAAAAGATTTTACCTTTCTGAACAATTGTTTATATTTAGTTATAATTTTGTGAGCTTTTATAGTTAAAGATAATGTATTTCTTGAAAGTTTTCTTAAAATTATCAAAAAAAACAATTTTTGAGAAATTGAAGTTTTTGCAAAAATAGTTTTTTTATTATAAAAAATTATTTTATTATTATTTTTAAATAAGCAAATATTATTATTTTATTATTTATAAAATATTAAAATTTTTTTATATAAAACAATAATAATATCTTTTATATAATTAATTGATTAATAAGTTTAATATTAACATATTTATAAAAAACTATTTAAAGTTTTTAACAATTTTATTTCAATATTAAGTTAATATTAATTTATTATAAATTTAATATAATAAATTGTAATTTTTATATTAAATTGATATTATTTTAATATTAGTTTAAAAACTTTAAAATTATTTAAATAATAAAGAAAAATATATATTAAAATTAATATATCAAAAATAATATTAAGTAATTATAGATATTTACTTAAAGTTATATATAATAAAATTTAAGAAAATATAAAAATATATAAAAATTTATTATAATAATTTATTTTTTTGAAATATAATAATACTTTTTAGAATAGTTGAATTATTATTTAAAAGATATAATAGTATTAACAATATATATTTTTAATAGTTAATTAGACATAATAATTGTTGGTTAATAATAATAATAATAGTTGTTTGAATATTTTATTATAATTAAAAAGAATATATAAACAAAACCAATTATTATATAAAGAATATTTAAAATTAGATATATTATTATAATATTTTTATTTTTTTAAAGTATAATAATATTTTTATTTTTTAAAGTATAATAATATTTTTTAAAATGATCAAACCATTATTTAAAACATATAATAGTTATAATAATATATATTTTTAATTATTATTTGAATATAATAATTATTGTTTAATAGTAATAATAATATAATTAATTATTAAAAACAAATTAATTTTAGTTTTTTTGAAGATTTTGTAATATAATAAGATAACAAAATTATTATTAAAAAATATAAATAACTTTTTATATTATTTATAAAAATAAAAATAAATTATATTAAAAATAAAAATATATGATTAATTAAAGAATTTTTAAAAATACAATATGAAAATAAAAAAACTCTAAGAAAAGTTCAAAAGAAAATAGTTGGTATAGGTTTTTTTTTATACAATTCAAAATGTAAACAAGATTTTTAATTTATTGTTTCTTAATTAAAAATTTTATCTTGATATATTAATATATTTGTTTAATATTTTTAAGGTTTTTATAATAATAAAAAAAATAATATAGAAAAAATTTAAGCAATGAAAAATAAAAAAAATATAATATTTAATTAAATTAGAATTTTGTTAGATTATAAAAGTAAAAAATAATTTGAAATATATATATATATACAATATATTAAAAAATTGTTTTTAATTATCAGGTATATAAAAGGTATTATAGTAAATATAAAATTGATTATTTTTTAAACAGCTTTATTTCAAAATTAATTTATACTAGTTTTAAATTTTTGAATTACTTTTATATTTTTAAATAAAAATATTATTTAAACAATTAAAAAAAAATAACAATAATAATTTTTTTTAATACAATAATAGATTATTAAAATTAAATTTGTTAATTTTTATTAAAATTCTTAGTTACAAAAAGTATAATTAATCATAAAACAAATCAATCTATTAAATAATACTATATATTTACTATATTGTATTTGAATTTTGCATAAATCCAAGATTATTGTTTTGTTTTTATAACAATTTAGATCTTATTTTTTCATCTTTAATTAGATTGATTTAATATATTTTTTATTATCAGTATATCTGGATTTTTAATTATTATAAATGAGTTGTAATTCAATTCAAATATTCATTTGTTTGTTTCATATTATAATTATTGTTCCTTCAATTTAAAATTAGATGCCTTCAACCAATTTTTAAACGGTGTCGTTGATTTGATTTGATTTTTTTTTTGTTCCAGACATTAACAAATCACATACTGTAAGTACCGTATATTCATGTACCATATATAATTGCAGGATGGTCGGTTAGAAATTGTTTAATCATGAGATGAAAAATGAAATAAAATTCGTGAATTGATAAATATATAATACAGTAGATTAATTTATAAAAGAACCAACAATATAAATAAAATAAGATAAAATAAAATAAATAAAATAAAAACGAATAATTTATACTCAATGTAATCTATGTATTTATAGTAAAAAGATTAAATAAATATTGAATGAGCGATATCACAATATAATTTTTTACAATAATAAGCGCATGGGTTAAAAATATATGTTTAATGTAAAATTTTTTAGTTTCCTCAAGTAAGTGTGATAGATGCGTCATTGGTGAGATCAGAAGCATGATTTTTTCACTTTTGACTAGAATGTTTCACGTTCGAAGAAATTACCGAATACCGCCTAGAGAGAGTAACATTTCTCTATAGAACGACAATAAATTAATCGGGCGAAATGGTACTTTGGCGAGGAATACGGATCATAGAAAAAAGTTATCCGATGATTCTTCGTCTTCATGAATTCCAAATTCTTTCCAGGCATGCAAAAAAGTTCGACGAGGGCAACAGATGATTTTCTGGCGTGTACACAAAATGTTTCAGACGTCGAGGCATTTCGTAATTCCAAAACTCCGATTACTGTAATGATAACAGTATAAATAAAACATTAATAAGAAAGGCTACTTTATGGACTATATATGATGACAGATGATGCCAGTCCAGGAAAATCCGGTACATAAACATGGGTAATAATTCAATATTGAATTCAGAATCCGAGTTCTTTCGTTTCTTTATAAATATTATGTAATTTTGTGCTATTAATCCCTTTCGATCACCATTGTTTTCGCTTGCTATTATGATAATAAAACATTTCACGCCAAAATCCTAAGAAGGGAGGTAAAAATAGTCTTTTAAACCGCATTTTTTTAATTTTAGGCAACGTGTATTGGTCACGTGGTAAATATCCGTAGCTCCTTTAAATTTTTCTTGTATCTTATCACAATAGTAATTGATGGTTCACGTAATCAACGAAAAAAAAGGGAACAATAGCTTTTTGTCTTTCATTTAATCAAGGATCATTTGTAATTCATTTGGGCTTAATTGGAAAGGTCATTATGCCTTCTCGGTCAAAGTTTACTCTTAACAACGCAAGATAAGTCGGCGTCTTCACAAGTTCCCAAACCTCCTACCGCCTCGGAAACCAAACCATCCCTTTTTCACAACGCCTACCAAAGTCCAAATTAATTAAAACAAACATAGAAGAAAAAAGCACAATCTCATCACAAACGGTTTGTTTCAGAATATGCCAAATTTAGAGATTGTAAAGCGAAAGGGTTACATAATTTGAAATAATGAAATTTCATTCACAAAAATATTCCGGCGCCAAAGCGAGGGCATCTGACGAAAAAGCAACGAAATATATGGAAACGGACACAGCGATACGCTATGCGACTTATTCACGTCAAAATTTTGTAAGCAATAGCCGAATTACCAAATTGAGAGTTCTTGTTGAAAAATTTTGGATAGAGTGGGTACGTTATCTCGGGATCCTTGGAATTTCCCAAAGAAGTCAGCGAAATTTTAATTAGGACGAGACGGTTTGTGATGACATTTAATTAATACTCAAGTCTTTACTAAAATTACTTTCGAAGTGCAGTTTTTCGTTTTAGTTTTCAATTAGATTTCGAGTATCTGTATATGCACGTGAATTCATGAAATGAGTTCGTGGGTGCAAGGTCAAGCATTACATGCAGCCTGACAACTTCGGGTCCTTACGAGGACCAGACGCGTCCGCTCAACATCCAGTGACGTGGGAATTGTGATGAATCAGGGTTTTTTGCGCATCGTGTTGCGTCATATTCCGATGAGTGGCAAACAGTTTCGATTTTATCACGTTCAAAAATGCA
Organism: Acaulospora morrowiae; assembly: GCA_910591835.1. NCBI lineage: Eukaryota > Fungi > Glomeromycota > Glomeromycetes > Diversisporales > Acaulosporaceae > Acaulospora > Acaulospora morrowiae. Next base: position 8,480 of record CAJVPV010000604.1, on the reverse strand, counting down.
TTTATTTGTATGCTAACACAAGCTGCTATTGTTTAGAATGCCATTATTTCTGGACAAAAGTCGTATGATCAAACAAGCAAATCTTGACATACTGACACAATGCCAACTCAACAAGAAAAGATGTGTCATTGTACACCAAATCTGCTCATCATTTGAATATAACCGCCGTTTTCTCGAGGTCTAAACCAAACATTTCGTCTTGGAACGCGATCGGTATCTTGATCTCGAGATTCAATTGTTTCTCGATTGCCAGCATCTAACAACAAACAAATCGCAAGGTAACGATAATAACGGTCTGTCGTATTCGACGACAGGGTTGACGGTTTGGATCCTTGGTAAGTTGTTGATCTTAAAATTTGGGGACATTGATTTGACACTGCATAAGCAACGAATTATCCAAACAACAATAAAAATTTTATTATCAAATCAATACAATAATTAACGTGGTAGATCGATAGCAGACTAGTCACTTAAGGTCAAGAATTAAAAAATATTTGTCATCATACTTTTTCTTGCATTCAGGGAACGAATATAATCTGCGTAGATAATCTCCCTTTTGAGATGTATGATTGTTTACTAATTCGAAAATCTCAATCCGTAAACTCCCAGCAGGATAAAATGTGTTGTTTGATTTGCATGATGTGGCCCGTGTGGTGCACTCTGACATGAACTTTGGAAAACGAAAGACCTATTTGTTACCAATAAATATTTGTTTACGGAGCAGTTTCATTGCTTGTTAATATGCAGTGGTGATGTTGTCAGGAACAATAAAAGAGTCAGGAATGAAGTCAATGTTTTTATTGTGAAAACTCGGCGAAATATAGTGTGAAACCATAGAAAAATTAATAAGCTTATTAGCCTCAATAAAGTGGTGCATCCCATAAGCATTTCGTTTAGCTAACGTTATATGCGAATTCCGATTATACCTAACAGGGTGAAATTGAGGCATGGATTTGTTAACTATTCGCAGTAAAATTAAACAAGATTACGTTACCTTCATGCAGTATGCTTGTTTTGCTGTTCCGGTACACCGATCAACGCAGCCCGGTATTAGATGGATGGAATACTTGTGTGTGTGTGTGTGTACGGTATATATACGGCATATATACATGTATAAAAAAAAAAAAAAACTGCTTGAAAAAGACTTTGGAAAGACATTACAAATACCCTTTTGATTAGGTTATACGGAGACAACCTGTCTTACATGTGCCATAAGTAGTAAATAAAAGGACGTGTCGATCTGAAATTGAATTTTCTCATCAGCCCACCTGTTTCTCGTATCGTGTGGGCGAAGAAAGGGGGAGACGACCGTCCTGGCCGTCGTAAGGTCTCATTAAACCTTGTAATTTAACCTTCCTGTCACCGGTGATAGGTGAGGTCTTAGGAAAATACGACCCGACGGCCCATTATGTATGTATGCAGATTTATTTGTGTCTGTGACATCTTCAAAAATCTCCGACATAATCTCATCGATCTACGGATCCCTCGAATTTTGGCTAGACCATTTCGGGAAAATATACCTCCTTGGCACGTTAACATTTTATCGGTACACACGCTGTCCAAAAAAAAATTAGAAATGAGACCACAATTATTTATGTGTTTCGGTTCATACCTTTTCAAATTAATATACATCAAACTAGAGTACGCACATAAATAATAACAATTCATTCAATAAATTTTTACAATGCTCGTATTACAATTTATGTATTTATTTTATCATTTCTTTGAAATTCGGCGGGTTTTTTTTGCCATCACTGGGAATGCATGCGGACCTCAAATAAATAGGCAACCAAATCTTTCAAACCAACCACTCTTCACGCTTCCTTTCCTTCCGAAACTTTATTTATTCTACCACCTTTTTTTCGACCTCGATTTTCAAAAGAGAGGATTTCTTTCTTTCGTCGTCTCTTGGCAATTCGTGAAGATCTCTTATCATCGTTCCTCTTGTTAGTTCTGTCAAAACAATTAAATTAATCTCTCTGTGTCTCTTGAAAACCCGGTGCCTTGAAGATATAACGAATGTCGTTCCTATTTTATGTCATGTTTCTCTCTTGGTAAGTGTTGACGACGAACTTTCTGATTAATTGATTGCTTGAGTGTGTCTCTTGTTTCCATTTTCCATGGTATTTTACCGATACGCTGCTCGCTACCTTGCTTCTTTGGACATTTATCATTCATTCTTGGTGACGCGACTGTCGCCGATTCGTTAATTGGTTCGATTGTCACGTGCCATCGCGTTTATCAAATTTATCATCTCCCATCCTCACTTATCTTTTTATTGCCCATAAAATCGGTGACCTTTTTCCCCCCATCATCCATTTCTTTTATCCTGATTCTTCCTCTCTATTTCCTCGAGATTCTGACCTTTCATTATTTGTTACGATCATTGACTCACGTTATTATTTCTCCCCTCAAAGAACTCGAATTTTGTAGATCCATCCGTAATAAATAATTTTATCTTAAACTATATATCGGAAAAGTAATACCGAATACTGGCTATAGGTGATTGATATCTTGTTCTTATCTGAGCTGCGCTCAAAGACAAGAATCCTGTATCATACATAATATTATCGTATCTTTATTTCAAAAATATAACGAATCGACGCATAATGATGGAAAATATGGGTAGGTGTCATGGGAAATTGTGTTTCGCACTATGTACGTCTTCACCCATTAGCTGATGTGACCTTCCAAAAAACCTCAGCTATCCCTGCTTCCGAATGTTATTACGAGCACAAGTTCTCCCGGTCGAATGATTCCACAGCCAAGCACCCCGTGCAAAACTCGTCTTACGGTATCGGGGATGACCTGAGACTTGTCACCTCTCCTGCCTTTAACTCGTCTTCAATGCCATCCACCCCTGGAACTCCAAATTTTCTTTCCTTTCAAAATTATCCATTTCTCCCCGGGGTTGCTTCGCAAGCGACGAGTTTAACCAACCGACCAAGGACCCTTAAATTCACTCCCAAAAGTGGTGGCGTCGGTACCCGTCTGATCGTTCACATTTACATCGAGCTTCCCGGGTCAAATTATGTTTTGAGCATGGCGTTCGGCGATATGATGGTTGAGACGCAACAGGTTGCTATGCCGGATTCTTGTTACGAACTTGTGGCCATCGTTCCAAGTCAGGAAGACGTCAAGAGCGCCAACAGAACTAAAGTTCCTGTAAATGTAATGATTTGTAATGAATTTAACATTCCAATCGATAAATGGCATCTCGGAGATTTTGTCTTTAAAGGTGTGGATTATGATCTGCCGTGGATAATACCGTCGGTTGATTTCGTTGAGTAACTTTCTTTAACTATCTGAATCATTTGAAACCATAGACAAAAAATCCCCGCACAAACGTCTCAGTAAATCTGTCAATGACCCGAATCTTGACGTGCGAAAAAATCACGTGAACAAAGGTAATTAAAAGATTAGAATTCTTTCTTCTCCGTCCGTATCTCATTCTTTGCGCTAACATCAACTTCAGCTCCCCACAGGCACCTCTCGAAGAAAAGCGGATTATATCACCCATATGTAGTTGATTGTGAACCAACGCCGCCCATCTCAAAGGTATCCTCTCCATTGAACGAAAACGATGCTGACGGTAATTATAGAAGGATTCGCTTATTCTTAATGTTATCCGCGTGGCGACTAATATATCCCAAATTTTTTAGCTTACATCGTTCAATCACAAGCGTTCGACTCTTATTCCTACGATGACTCCGTGCGAGAAACTCCAACTTTCTCCGCGCAGAATTATCGTGGTACGTAAATGATCTGCACATTTTTTTGAATTGCGACTTTCTAATGTGCCAACACTCCTTTTCACGTTCCACAGTCGACACGCTCACACCTATGCAAAGTGACACCACAGTGTCAGTATATTCTTCAGCCTGTTCAACCCCTTCCTCAATGACCGATTCAGATGATTGTAAGTTATTATTATTATTATTATTATTATTATTATTTATTTATTTATTTATTTATTTTATTTATTAATCAATTATTTATTTATTTTTCTACGTAAAGCTCGTTTCGAGCGTAGCCCAACGTTCACAAAGGATGAAAATCAAATTCCAATTTACAACGCGCCCCACACCACAATCTCCACGACCTGGGCTAACGAACCTAACACCGCGGAAAACTTACCTAGTGCGACCATTGTTAAATCAACGGATCATGTCATATCACCTATTCCTGGAATACCCCCGGGTCTTCCTCCGCTATTCCCTCCTTCGCTATATCCCTACCTTTATTATCCGGTTATCCCGTCGATCACCCTCAAAGAAAGCCCGGTGGTCCCTTCATCTGGAAAGCCGGCCCCGTCCACAGATTCGAACCTCGAAAACGATTGCAAAACTCAACTTCAAGAACTGTTGAACAGGGTCAAGCTTAATGTCGACGGCGATATACAGACGATGGCACGAGATTGGACTGAAAAGGACTTCAAAAATCGTCGAAGGTTGGTTCAGTTCATGAGACGCGTGGAAGGCGATGAAATCAATGTCTCATTCAAAGCGGTAGACCCCGAAGAGCGGCCGAGGTACGGAATATTTGTATCTTGCATTTGGTGGGAGGCCAAGGATGACTATTATATCACATCGGTTGATTGCATCTACCTGTTGGAATGCCTGACGGGAATAAGATTAACCCAGGATGAGAAGAATCGTATCCGAAGGAATCTTGAAATCTTTAAGCCACTGACGGTGGGCAAAAACAAACGAGACAGTGAAGACTTATTCCGTGTGATCATGAGCTTCCCGAATCCTAAGCCAAGAAACATTGAGAAAGACGTTAAAGTGTTCCCTTGGTCGTGTGTAATGTTGGCGTTGAATAAAATTCTGAGAAAATACATGAACGCCGGTGGTAATGGTCAATGTTACAATGGCGGTAATAAATTTGCGGAGGGCGAAAATAAATTGAATCTATCTTCTTTACAAGGCAATCAATCCGTGGATAGTGTTGGTCAAACATTCGGTGGATGCGCTCCTTTAAATAGTAGTCAATTTTTTGGAACAGGATTTCATCTTCGAGAAAATAGTCTTGCCATAGGATGTCGTCAATAATAGATGTTTAACTTAAATTGAATCTTTTGGGGGGTATGGTACTGTCAATTTTTGGGTCATATATATAGATTATACTTAAAAAACAAATAAGTTTCAATATCTATGAACTTTATATATAAGGTTGGTTGATTTTACGCAAATAAATTATAGATGTCTTGGCGAAATCATTAAGAGCGACGAAACTAGAAAAATTTGCATGTTTTGATAATCTGTCGCGTGTGTGAAAAATTTATATAGTTAATGTTATATTGCATGCGCAAACGTGATTTGACCTTGAATCTGTATCGATCAATGGTTTCTTAATGATAAATGCTAATCTAGGGTTTCTTTGAAACTCTTAAGTTTTATGTTAATAAAATGATGATCCGAATACGATAGGGATTCCGATTTAGACGCGAGAAAAAGTCTATGCACACAATTTTTTTGTGTGCAGTTACAAAGCAATAAGGTTTAACTGATCTTCCGATTGTTGTCGGTCCTAAAATTCATTTATGCACAACTTTATTTTGACAGGTTGGACACACAATTCAGCGTTAGGTATCAATCAACACCTAATTAATTAACATCACATGAATTATATGTAAATGTTTAACAAACATAATATAATAGCTTACAAATTAAGATATCTACATTATTGATCCAGAGATTTATATTAGGCATGGCGCTAGAATCTAAATTTTTTTGTGATCCTAAAAAAATTTTTTTGTCATTTCCATATTTGTCAACCAGAATCAAAAAATAAATAAATTGCGATGTCCATTAATTTTAATCTTTTCATATTGAATAATAGTTACTTGTGATGATTCTTTTCGTTATAGAAAATTTTTCTCTAACATACAATATGTAGCATGAAACATTGAGAATTGAAAAAATAGTCAATTGCATATACATAACTAATCACGACTCGATTGACATCTAAACATCATCTCTTAAATCCGTTTAAGTCACGTGGGTAATATAAAAATAAATTCCAGGCAAATTTGCTTGGAATACAGACGAAGGAAGAAAATAATAAAAATAATAATGATAATAATGAACGCACGGTTTTCCTTTAGATAATGATTTTTTATAAATAACAATAATTTTCAAATCTGTTAAATAATAATAATCACTTCTTATTATTTTGTATATATACTGTATGTACAGTATATCGCATATCGTGTATTATCTGTAACATTTTTTTATTATTTTTATCATCATTTTTAAGAATAAGAATGATGGTGATGGTGATGATGATACAAGTAAACATTATTTTCTATTATTTTTTAAAGTATAATAAGAACCATTGTTATGGGATAATTTTATTAGGATTATTATAATTAATACTATTTATTTTTAATCGCACTTATACAAACTTATATTGTATTAGTAAATCTATATGTCAGATAGGATTTTATCCAAGAGTAAAAATTCTGACATTAGTTTTAAACCATCTAACCTGTTAATTCAATCTTATCAAAATATATCTATTTTACAAAGATTATTAGAACAATTGGATATCTTTATACTTTTTATCTCAAACCAATAAAAAGATAATATATTTATAAATCTGGTTTAATGTTAGAAAATCTTTTTTTTTGGTATATATTAGTTCTTAATAAATAAACTTATTAATTAAATTAAATATTATAAATCAAATTAAAAATACATATACAGTATATAATATACTTAATAATTGTTATAAATAAATAGTTTAATAGATAGAATAAAATAAAAAATAAAAATAAAATAAAATAAAATAAAATAATGAAAAAAATATCAAAAGAACTTAAAAGAAAATAAAATTTATAATATAATATATAGAAACTTTTAAATTTTTTTTTGACAAACTTCAAAATTAAAAAAATATAGAATAAAAATAATTTTATTAAAAGAATATTACAAGAATTCAAAATTTTATTATTATTATTCTAGTTGTTCTTTCTTTTTCAAGTTTAAGAGAAAATATAATCTTTTTATAATATTTTGATCAACTTTAAGCTATTTTTAATCTAATAATTTATATTAATATAAAAAATTGATTAAAGAATTATTTTGTTATGCTTTAAATAATTATTAAAAAATTTTTATATATAAAAATAAAAGTAAAATTATTTAAAAAATTATTATATCAATTACTTTTAAGCTTTTAACAAAAAATGTTTCTTTAATCTTTTACAAATAATTACTTAAAATTATAAAAAAACTTATTAACTTGGATTTTTAATTGGTATTTCCAATTTGTTGTACTGTTAGAAATTATATAGATAATTTAAAAATTTTTTTAAAAAATAATAATATACTATATAAAAAAAATCTTCATCGGATTATATTCATTTTTCTAGAAATTTTTCTTTTATAGTAATTTTGTTAAGAAAAAATGTTTTATACTTTTTATTACAAATAAACTTTAGCTCAAGAATATAAGAATCTTCAAAACAACTGTTATAGTAAAATATAATCTTTGGTTAAAGTTTATTTAAGTTTTAAAGTCTTGTTTATCTTTTGATTGTATATAAAAAGATTTATAACAATTCTTTTTTTTTTGTTCTTTTATATTTCTTCTTATCTTTATTATATTTTATTATTTTTATCAAACTAAATACTTTTTCAAAAACATATTAACATATTTAAACGTTTCAAATCAATTTTTATATATAATATTTTCATAATAATAATTACTGTATCATCTCAAATTTCTTCAAATATTTTATTCAAAAAACTAAAATTAGTTTGCTATATTTAAATAATTATTATTTCACAATTATTCAATCAGATTTTATATAAACATTAAAACAAAAACTGAAATTAAACGTGTTTAAACTAGTTTTTCAATATAATAATATTATTAAACAATATTAATTACACTATAATTTCTTTATTAATAAAACATATATTAACAATTAAGAAACTTAATAAATTTTGATTTTTATTTTTAAAATCAAACAAGAAAACTTTTTTGAAAATATAATTTTTATTATTATTGATTTTACTATTTATTTAATTTGGTTTTAGCTCTAATTATTTTATTATTGTATATATTTTATTATTTTTATTTTTTTATATTTATTTTTAAATTTACAAAAAAAATTTATAAAATTATTTAAATAGATAGATATAGTTATTACTTGAATACAACTAGCAATAGTATTGTTTTGAATTTTTTTTTTCAATATTAGTTAAATATATATTATATAAGTAAACTAATATTTAATTTGTTATACTTGTATATAAAAGATATTATTTTTTTATAATGTATATTATATATGATACAAATTAAATAAAAAAATAATGTTTACTTACAACCCAAAAAACAATCAAATTTGATAACCATCAAATCCAAATCCTCAAACCCTATGAAAGCGTGAAGTATCTCGGCACACTAATCTCCCCCAGAAGACTTCTAAGGGCAAACAGAAAAGCTTTCATCCAAACATCAACCCAAAT